>JAPYYX010000321.1:0-69401 GCA_030522605.1 Cremastinae sp. B BG-2022a | reverse complement strand
TGAATCTATTTGGTTTTTTATTTCTGATAATCGGTGTAGAAGTTATAGTGGTCACCGTGGAAGGCCTTTTTTTGGACAGCGGTCCGTAAAATATATTATTTCTGCTCCAATTGTGAATCTTTTACACTAGAAAAATTATGAAACATGGTTCGAAAACTGCAATCAGTTTCCCAAAAAAAATTTCAAAAAAACATTAAAAAAATAGCTTTTTTCGGCCGATGACTAGATGTAACCCCTTAAACAATTAATCGAAGTATTCATAAATATTGTGGGGCATTTTAAAATTAGGGTTTTACGTTTTGTAACAATATATTACCGGCTGATACTTTAATTTAATAAATTACAGTATAATTTTGCAAATCAATTTAAAGTTAATTAATCCCCACTCAGTGTTAATAAAAAATTATGTAAAAAAGGACGTGTTTTTTGTCTCGCTAACAGTTCACTTTCCATCACGAAAAGGATACGAAGTTTTTATTGTTTTTTCACTAACTTACACACCTTACAGAACTCCCCATAAAAAATAATATTCAGATATTAAATTTTCTGAAACTACGAATTGGATCATTGTTAATTAATTCACTGGAACATTATTGTACTCGTAACTCTGTAGTCCTTTATTATTTTAATAAAAGCTCGTGATATTTTCTTTCAGGCTTTTATTTTCTTCTGGAACATAATACGGTGTATCCCGATTAATACAAGCAGAAAATGAAAATAGTCTACCCGTCTTATTGGCAGTGCAGCGTTGTTATTTATCATTGTGATAAGAATATGAAATTTTCTTGTCGCGTATTTTCGCTGGCTTACTCGTATCGTAAAATTCTCCAATTTCTTTCGGATCTCATACACCGAGGTAGGAGTAATCTCTGCCTTCCCTGTACGTGTGGGAGAAAAAAAAATGTAGTGTGTGCTGACTCGGTGTGGGGCTGGAATCCTAGCCGGAATTGAATATCTTCGCAACGACCTACTTCGTTATTTCCATCAAAGCTTCCTGTGTTACAATCCCAACGGGTCACATCGCTCAGATGCGAGGGGGTGAGAGAGAAAGGAAGAGAGCTCAACTTCTCGGCTCAGTGCCTGACAGATTCTTTTTCAGGCGTTTCCCTCCCTTCGAGCAAGGCAAGGCTCGTTGCTTATTCCAATTTCACGGATTGCACTCTATATTTTATCCTCCGCACAGAGCAGAATTCTTTCCTCAATGGATTTTATATGAGTAAGCGAAAATTCGTAGAAACCGTGTAAAACGTACTGATTACTGCATTCACGTGTACGCCGATGTCAAAATAAACTACTCGAACGAAATTTCATTTAAGCTCAGAGTCAATTTACGTGGATTCCATGATTAAATTTAAGCATTTTCGTAAAACAAAATTGTTTATTTTTCAGAAGAATTTTGAAACTATTTTTGCATGAAAAATTTCATTTCATTTCAAAGATTTTTACGAATTAGGTAGAAATTTCGGTTCGCTAGCGTATCCGCTGCTTCCGGATATACGATTTTGCCCGTGATAAAAGTAATACTTTAATAAATTAAGTACTGAATTATTTGAATTTTTCTCATTGCGTATTTTCCGGTTAAATGCTATTTACTTAATTCGCTCTTTCCATCCCGTATACGAATTCTTCAAGTTCTCGGAATCTGCGTGCAAAATCTACACAAAAATGTATTTTTTGAACCGATAACTAAATTTTACTCAATGTTCGTAATTTATCTGTATATTTGAAATTTACTGGAAAAAATAACTCTCTATCGTTCCTTGTCGATTCTTTACTTTTCTTCTTATTCGTGAGATTTTTTATTTTCATACGATTAACGTAATCCTTCGATAAGAGACGCAGAAAAAATTGCTTTCGAAATATTTTGTCTCGAAATGAAAAACGATAAAAAACGTCGAGGTCACGTTCTCGTCATCTCTTCCGGAATGCTCTATGTGGTACCCATAACTTTGTGTGCCTACGTGTTAAATCATATATCGAGCCGGTAAGACCAACGTGCAAAACCTTCCTCAAAGAGAGCTTGAAGAATCTCGCCCCTGGAGAGCGATTCTCATCTCTCGTTTTAGCTCTTCTCACCACCGTATACAATACACCAAGCCAGACCACACACACGAGCTTGCTTATATCACCAACTCTTTTTACCCCTTGCAAACTATTTTTTATATAACACGCGAATTCTTGAACCTCCCACACGTCGCCCGCCCCCTTTCTTCGGTTGTGGATAAACGCGCGTGTGGTCTTTTCTCCTCTTCTTCGTTTTCTTTCGTTTTTCCCCTCTCACTCGCCCTTCGCGATAAATATACATTCTCACCTTCCTCTCTGCTTTTCAGATATTTTTCACGATATACGCCAGCGCCCAGGATCGCTCTTGAATATAACGAAGATAAGACACTCCGGGTGTGAAAAAAAACCAAGGAGAATCTGCTTATGGCGAGATACACACTCGCACCCTTATTGAACGACGCGGGAGTATGTGCACGAGCTCGTGAAAAAAAATCCGTGCGCTCTCTCTTGTATTATAGGAAATGGGAGAAAATTTCTTTCATCTCCTCTCGGGTAATCTGAATTTATCGACACGATTCTTTCTTCAATTTCAATTGAAAGCTAATTCTGACCGGACTGACGCCCTCGAATTTTGAATTTTCCTGAATTTACGCCTCGATATGAACGAAATTCCTTCTTCCACTCGCTCATTCCACTTTTAGCTTCGAAATTTTACGCTCACCGCGGCACGAGAGAGTCGAGAACTCGATGAGAATTTTCGGAAGGTCGCGACGACCCAAGTTTTTTCTTGTTCTGCAATTACGTCAGTTTTTCTTTGACAATCATTTCCTTTTTTGTTCTCGGTAAATTTTCCACCAATGTCAATGGTATTCTTCATCTACTTGAATCTTCTTGTTTATTCAGCAAATATCTGACGAAATTCCTCCTGACCCAATTTGTTTTTATACGTTGGACTTCTTAACCGACTTTGAATTCATGGAAAGTTGAATATTTTTTCTTACTATTCTGCTCTGAAAGTTTCCACCGTTTTCTTTCTCCGAATGGGGATTTTCCCAATGTTTGCCGTGTGCTCCATCTCTTTGCTGCATCATTGGAGCACCTTTTCTTGAAAAGTTTCATCACAGCTACCGCCTATGATATTTCAACAAAGCAAATATTACCATGTTCCATAAATATAATATTTATATACCTATTATGGGATACAAAGTACTACATAAAATCCACAGATGGGAAAAAGAGTGCGATTCTCACTTAATTTGTGATACGCTTACTCCCACGCGGTATAGATAGAAGAATTCGGTTTTCATTGACGAACTTTCTGGCGATGGCTCTTCACACGTGACCGAGACGCTCAGGAGCTATAAACATCGAACGTACATCCAGCTCGAAATTTGTACTGAATTTATGGAAATCATTTTATGTTTTTGATTTGATAAAATAGATTCGCCCTACAAATGTCTTTTTTTCTTTTTTAAGTACTTCAATTCATCAAGATTAATTTTTTCGAGAATTGTCAGTATTTTAAGAAGAATTTTCGGTTGAGAAGATTTAATATCTCATATTTTACGTAATCATTTTTATCTCGATTGAAATTCACGGAAAAAATTCTCATCCGAGTTGCCGGAAATTTTTATTTTATTTTTTTCACCTTGCGATACGCGAGAAAAACACTCATTTTTATATTCTTGAGAATTTCCATTTCTGTAATTAATGTAGAATGTGTACTTCAATTTCTCGAGTGCATGAAATTTTTTATTTTTTTATGAGCGGCGAAAGTTCTTCAGTTTTGTGTTATTTTTTTTGTGAAAATTTATTTTCACATTCTCTATATTTTTGAAACGATTTTTATTTATGGTTTTTTTTAATGGTTTTTATTTAATTTTATTTAATTATGGTTTTTATTTAATTTTATTTAATTATGGTTTTTATTTAATTTAATTTATTAATTATATTAATTAATGGTCCTGCGTTAATCAAACAATTTTCCATTTCCGGTTACTTGTTTTTTTTGTTCAATTTGTTAAAACTTGCTGAAATTGTCGAAAATTTTTTTTGAACCACAGTAAAATTAATCAATTCTGTAACAGCGTCGATCTCGTCGATGCTCGATTGTTTTTCATGTGTCTGGGTGATGCATATAAAAAAATGTATATGGGATTTGGATATAACGAGCAAATTAATAAGTCCGAAGCCATTTTTTCATGATTAAAATATATATAAATAATTTTATTGTTTATAATACACTGCCCTATCTATATTACAAATATACAAAACTCTTATTTACATTTATATGAGTACAGAGCCTACGCTCTCGACACTCGAACAAACGAGAGAAGTAACGAAGAACTTTAATAAGATGTCCGACCGTTTGATCCAAACGATCGCCGATTAGAAAGAGGAAAAAATGGTGTATTTTCGTTGCGATACAAGATACGAGGAGTATGTTGCTTTTACACTAATTACGTTTTTTTCATCTTTTGCTTGCTTTTTTCACACTACGAAAGCTATCACGATTTTTATTCTTAGTATTTTTTTTTTAATTTTTTTTTCTCGAAAGTAGAAATGACTATTTATTTAACTCGGCAAACGGCGTTACATGTACTCCAGCGCGATAGTCAGAAATTCTTCGTGATCGTAAGTAGATAGAATAGTCTCGATAGTCCGGAATCCTGAAAAGAGAACGAATATTTTATTTTTCACATTTTCTTCCGCCATATCCTTAAAAAAAATTACTAGCTCAATGTGTGTACAAAGAACAAGACAAGTTAAGGATGCTGTGCCCGTACAGTCTCAACAAAAAATCAATGACTTTAGAAAATTTTTATAATCATGATCTAGGTGGAAATTTGAGATACAAATTATCTGAAGTATCAAAAGTGTACGCAGGGCACCTAAAAGGAACGCTTATTAATTAAATAATTATGAATATATAACAAAAAAAGTGTTTATTATGCTGCATCATTGATTTTTGGACGTTTAGCTGTCAACTGCGAAAAGCAAAAGATACGCGATTTAAAAAAGAAAAATATAGGTTAATGAGGAAAATTTACGAGAAAAATGAAATTTAGCATGAATTATGTTTTGCAGGAAGGGAATTTCATTACAAGCTTTACAAAAATGTTTTTTGCCACAGTTTCGATCTGCACAAATCCACGTCTCTGAACTTTAAGGTTGAATATAGTTTGTAATAAACTCGCTATTTTTATAATTCATCAATCAATTTCACAGGAACAATACTTCTAATGCTTTTGAAATTTCTTGGGTACTTTTCTTGGTATTCCAAAAGTGTTATCTCCATTTTTTAACAAAATCTTTCTTTTTAAAAATTTGTACAAATATATAAAAAATGGACAAATTTATTGCAAAATATATGTTTTTCTATTGAAAAAGGTAAGACGTATAAATTTATAAAATTTATATTGAAATGTATTGAAAAATATACATTTTTCTATTCAAGAATTTACAAAATCCAAAAAGATCCGTGTTAATTTCTTTTTTAATTATCCTCCAAAACTTCTTCGAAATTGGCAAGCACTTTTTGGAAGTCATTATCTACGATTATTCAAATTTTCATGAAAAATCGCTGTTTTGGTGCAAGGGTACAATATCCTCAAAATAAAATGAAACTGACCTTCTCTCCCGTGATTTCGAGATGTACCAAACGTGGATAAAGATCGACAAAATTTCTCACAATTATCGATTCCTGGAACAAAAAAAAGAGAAATTCCAAGTTGAAAGAATTGTTTGTTGCAAATTGAATTGTAAAAAATATATTTTTTGCCGTCCTCCCGAAGTGTATACTCGGCTCTCTCATGCTCGCCGATCACAAAAGAAAGTCAGGGCAATCTTCTTGCGAAATTCTATTTCGTAATAATGAAGAAAGGTTCAATAGAATTCGATCATGAAAGAATTTCAGGGGTCTGGGCGTGAAAGCGAGACCAGAACGAGGATGAGAAAATGAAGGAGGAGATGGCCCGGTGTCTCGTATAGGAAATTCTACTATAAGGTATATAGAGTCGCAGAAAAATCGATGAGATTCCCGGAATTCCGTACCGGAGGCAAATACTTTTCCTTATACGTTCGCAATTCTGCAACGCACGACCTTATACGCACGTATTACGTGTATGTTTTGTACATAAATATACATAAATGGAGCACTCGCGCTGAAAATGTTTTCGTATCGAGCAGTCGGTACATTTGCCATCGCGCAGTTTGCGAATCAATCCTCGATGAATTATATACTTTAACCTCTCGCGAGCGAATTATTCGAATGAATATTCATTCGGGACAAGTTTATCAGCGACGTGTTCTCCTCTCAGAAAAATAAACGTCATCGTACCACCAGTGAGAAAAGTGCTCAATTTTTTAGCCCGATGGCATAATTTGTTGGAGTCGACTCTCCGCTCGAGTATCCGGTGAATTTAAAATTTTTACGAGGCCAGACGAGAGGAGAGACGGAGGAAAAAAGTGAGAAAAAAAATGCGAGGATGGGAGTTTGGGGCTTTTCTCCCGGTCTCTTTTTCTCGTTTCGCTCCCGTTCTCCGTCGACCACTTTTGCCGTGTTTCAAGTTATCGGCAGATCTATCGGGGCACTGTACTGGAATGGTAAAGACAGGGTATGGGACACGAGGAATAAAAAGACAGCGAAAGGAGCGGCAGCAAGGGCAGAGGGAATAAAGAAAGGAAGAGAGGAAGGAAATGAGAGAGAGACGAGGGAGATACCGAAAACTTTAAGAAACTTTTCTCCTGTGCTTTACCAGGAAATAGAGGTAATATCCATCTTACACAATCGACAAATATTCGGTACAGCGAGGAGTAAAAAATATACGAGGAGATCCCGAATATTTTTCTGGCGAATATATAAAGTGTGTGATATACGCTTTTATACGATGTATACATCAACGGATGAGATCTCCCATTCATCATTCGTCACGCGATATATCCGAGAGAGAGGGAGTGATAGAGAGAGAGAGAGAGAGAGAGAGATTTCAACTTTTTTACCAATAAATATATATTTGATTCGCGAAATTGCGGTCGGCTATTTTCGTGTTTCGTAAAACGCACGATCGTGTCATTTTGGTGGAATATTTCTGGCGGAGAATCACGTTGAATTATCGTCACGAAAATATGTCATATGCGGTCATGGTAGGCGAACGGAGCGCAATTTAATGTTTGACAGATATACATATTTATTCTATGCGAGCAATTTTTTTCACGCTCGTATATGCGATAACCTCGACGGAAAACAAAACTCTCCGTCAGGCTCTTGTGTATTTGACAAATCCCGGTGAGTCGTATCCCACCGCGAAACAACCAACGCCCATAAAAAGAACCATCGATAAATTTCATTTTTAATTAAAATTCAATGCTATAACATAAACGATATCGCGGTATGTTTGCTCTCATGCTCGTAATCACGCGAAACCGTATATCCGGCGAAAGCAAATTCATTAGCTCTCTCCGATTCTATGTCCTGCGGGTACGAGGATTTTTTATTTCCGTCCACGCTTTTTTGTGTGCCTCAAAATAGGGGAAGCACGAATCTTGAATATTCTATATAGTGAGGACCATTCGTTTGTCATTACTCGCTGGATAATTTCGGGCTCGTATATAGCTCGATTTTGCGGTTGTGAGATATCAAAAGCGCAAGAGATTTTTAATAAAATTTTTTTTTCATCATTTTAAGGATGCACACCAATTTTTTTAAAGATTGTGGGAAATTGTTAAAATTTGCAATTTCTCAATGCTTAATTATGTTGCCTCTCATGGGTAATTGAAAAATTTGCTTTGAAAATTCATTCAAAATATGAACTTTTATGTTTATAATTTTTGACCCACATAAGCATCATCAACATCTTGAGAATTAAATAATTATTATGTTTTTTTTATCATTTAAGCAATAAGTACTAGAAAAATAAATGAAAAAAGCAACATTAACAAAATCATTATGTAGATAAAGATCATTTCAGTCAGGAATTGCACGACTACCCTTAAGGTGGCTGATCAAGTATTCTCTAGTCAAATGACAGTCCGCGTAAAAAATTTACGAAAAAGTTATT
Organism: Cremastinae sp. B BG-2022a; assembly: GCA_030522605.1. Lineage (NCBI taxonomy): Eukaryota > Metazoa > Arthropoda > Insecta > Hymenoptera > Ichneumonidae > Cremastinae sp. B BG-2022a. Next base: position 61,338 of record JAPYYX010000321.1, on the reverse strand, counting down.
TTTTTCCGTTTTGGATCACAGGAAAAGTAATTGTTACTACACTTCAAAATATTCCAACGAAAATTACTGTCAAAAAGTTATTAGGAAAGTAGTATTTAAGATAAAGTTGATCAATTGACTTCGTCGTCATCAGCTGTTTTCATTCATGGCATCGACATTTTCACGTTTTTTCGAATTAAATCGCGTTCTTATTAAAAAATAGTTCGGTATCATGCATTTTTTAAGACTTTAATGGAATCTTTGATGTTGAGTTGAGGAAAAAATCAAAAAATTTCAGACCTGTCTAATCCAGAAATATACTTAACCTTCAACTAAGCGCGTGTTTCTATAGCATTGCGCCATAAGACACTCTACGAAATTCACGTATTTCGACATTAAATTTCTCAAAAAATCAGTCGTTGAGGTATATTTTTTTCTAAAATGTCCAGTTTCATCTAAATTATAACATATTTTAAATTCAAGTTTTCATCTGATATATCATATCGATGTTCGATCAACCCCCTTGAAATAGGAAATATACGATTCGTGAGTAATTCCTTTTTCATCAACGACGGGCAGGCGGAAAATCCTCTGAGAACGTTGAGGAAATCAAGAAAAATCGTCGAATAAAGGGCTCTCGAGTTTCAACATAGCCAATCTTTTACTGAAGATGTATCAGACAGCATCGAGCTCAATTTTTCATTTCATTCGTCTCAAGCGTACACTCCACACCTGTCACGATGCTGATCCTCTCCCTTCAACGTATTGATCTGTGCACAAGATAGGTAAATCTATATAAATTCAACTGCGTTAGAATTGACCATCTGTATACCGTCCTGGCGGAATGAAAGACACTCCACAAATATTGTTTCACTCCATGGCTCCCTCGCAAAAGTTATATCGCTTTAGCTCTTCACTTCGGAATCCATATATAAGACGAATTTCAAATCAAGTATAGAATAAAAAGCACTTTCTTCCACTGTTTATCCTCGACGTTCCGTTGGATGAAAAAAACGTAAGAGATTCTCCGATCATTTCAGATTAATACCGATTTTTATGACAATTTTATACGGTTACTTGAATTATTTATTAGATACAGAGAAAAATACGAATGGACAGGGATATCCGAGCTGGACGTTTAACATTTCTATTTTTATTTTTTTACGCGAGAGTATTCATAAAATAAATGCACGTGTTTTTATTTATTATTATCTCCTTTTTCACCTAATTTCTGTTCTTGACACGTAGAAAATGAAAAACGTCAGACACCATCGATATCTCCATGGTTTTGTTCTGATTTTTGTTAAAATATTAGGGCAGTGCGTATTATTTGTGGTTTTAAAACTAAATTTTTACATCGTAAAAGGTTACAATAAAATTTACTTTTATTCCGAAATAAATAGCATGAAATAAAATTGAATCTTTTCAACCTTTCTTTATCTTATAAAAATGTTCGTCGAAGAGACACAAACATAAGTCAGAAGTCCGATAAATCCCGACTACCCGATATTTATCACCATATTTAGTTACATAGTCGCATTATTTATGAACTCAAAAATAGTAAATTGTGCAATAGAATGAATATGTCGAGTCAACGTTTCACTTATTTTTCACATTCGAAACGCAACAAGTACGAAATGAACGTTATTGTCCTGTATATTTTTATTTCGCACCTGTCAGGTACTCAAGATCAATTTACTGACTGCGAGCGGTGAAATATTGCCTCGACGTGATATGAACAAACACGTGTGCGAAGGTGGCACTCGACTGTTAAAATGTGTCTCGGAATTTCCATACGGAGACGAGAATAAGGAACTGGAAACGAGAGAAAGATATATATGCCCGTCTGCTGTATAAAACCTCAGTCTCGCGTGTGTACAGGGTATGAGGATTAAAAGTACGCAAAAAAAAGAGAGAGAGAGAGAGGGAGGGGAACGGAGCGAGAGAGAGTGCAAAGAGAGATGGAGAGAAAAAAGAGGGAAGAGGTTGGCTGGTAAAGCCTTTGGGTAAGTACCTCGTTGACGAGTGTAATTTTTTCGCCTCTTTCTCTCGCTCATTCACTTCCTCCCTATCTCTTTTTTTTCTGCTCTCAGTGCACCGGAACTCACCAGTTAAAAAGTTGAAATAGTCAGAACCGCGGTGGCGCGTCAAGAGAGGAGAAGGAGGCGAAAGGGGAAAGTGACAGGAGGAGGTGAATTTCGCGCGGGCATGTGCATGCTTGCCAGTTAAAACCCGAGGCACCCAGAAGCCGCAGCTCCGGTAAAGAGGACCTCACTCCGTCTCGGAAAGCGGCCCGTCGAGTGCACGAGGGAAGGAGACGAACGGAGTCGGGGAAAGAGATGCGAACATAGCTGCCCGACGAGAGCGATAAAAAGTACACGGAACTTGTAATGGAATATCGTCTATTCAAAGCGGCTTAGCCTTGCTCTTTTTACTTCGCTCCCGAGCATACACGATATGCATGGTCAACATCGCCTGCGCTCTTTTTTCCTGGATCTATAGATATGTGTACGGTATGGTGTGGAGTGTACGGACTTTCCATTAACTCGGAAACTCCTGGAAACGAACGCGCGGTTGGAAAAATTGACTCGAAACTGTCTCGAGAATTCACCAGATGGATCGAAATCCTAAAACTTTGCACAGTAATGATTTTCGAAAAATAAGAAAATATAATAATGCAACAAAAGGAATAGACCGACTACAAACAGAAATTAATCACGCTGCGGAGTCGTCCACTAAATGGAGGTTCACACCAAATCCCCATAAATCTCAATTCAATTCGTAAAGCCCTAAAAAACGAAGCCAAATACTTAGGTATGACAAAATAGATCCTGAATTCAATCTGAATAAACATATTCAAGAATGTAAAACTGAAACTATCATCAGAGCCCCACTCTTTCGTAGCATAACTCTTAAAAACAAAAAAAAACGTCCCCATAAAACACTTTTAAAATTTATAAAAGTATTTGCCGTCCAATAATTGAATACGGACATCCACTACATAAGAACTGCAAAAAAGCTCACTAAAAATCAAACTTCAAAAAAATAACACGATTTCAACACCAGTAGAAAGATTATAATCTTTCTAAAATAGGTGTGACTGTCGTTTTCCCCAAAAAGTGATCGGTTCCTTGAATTGTGAAGCATGTTTGACTGGTGTTGAAATCGTGTTATTTTTTTGTCAAGTGTTGGTAAATAATTATTTACCAACACTTGACAAAAAATTTGCTGATAAACGACTTGAAGATATCGAATCTCTATGTGCAAAAATACCACAAAATAACAATAGACGATGTAAAAACCTAACCTACTCAACAATTCAAATTATCGAAGCGAGCAAAAACACTGAATTGGGATCTGACATGGCGGAGGAGTTTAGCCTTATGGCGAAGTTGAAGATGCAATAATGATTATAATAATTGGGGTTTTCTATTGAGATGGCACCTCGTCCGTAGTTAGAAAATGTGCCACCAGATGTCATGTTGAATTTTGTCAGATTCCAATAAACAGTTTACCAAAAAAATCAAAAAGTTATATTTCGTATCGAAAAATGAAAAATAATAATCGTGAGCTGAAGGACCGCAATGGTTAGCTCAAAATAGAAAAGGAAAAAAGGTGAAAAAAATGTAAAATGGTAAATAATAAGTAATGTGTCTGTTTTTTTTCTGTCCATAAAGAGCAATATACTAGTGCTATAACAATCCATTATTGATATGTACTAAATTGAAAATCTCTGACATTTATCATAGACGTCAGACTTTTGAATACTTAAATGAATCTTCCAGAATGTTGATACTAGCGCTGTCGAAGAAGTAAGATAGTAAAATAAAAAAAAATAATGGAAAATTAACGTTCCAAACTTCAAATCCCTTATGTTTCACAAAAATGTCAGTTTGTACTCGGTAAAAAAGTTTTTCCCTGTACATCATAAAGCTCCAATTAAGAAGTTGTCCACCGATGGAGCAAGAAGAAAGAAAGATAGGTACGAAATAATTTTTCAAGCATTATTTTTCTTTACCCTGCTTATTTACATGTCGTAAAAGTTTCAGGCTGCCAAGACTCGCGCGGTTAACGCCTTTCGCGTAATGCAAATGAGCACAATTTGTAAGCTTGCGAGAGCGAGAGAGAGAGAGAGAATGGCCGGTTCAATGCGCAGTTCTGTGGTTCATGATACCTTCTCGGTAATAGAATTTTTAATGGTCCTCGTTATTTATCCCCTTCCTTATTGCGAAAAAGTCTACGTACTGCGGAAATTACGGCGCAACTAGGAGAATGAAATCAGGATTCGATGCTCTCTTTTCTCTCTGGAATACACAATGTCGATATTTTTTCGCTAAATCGTCAGTCGTTGTGTTAAATTACTTTTTTAACGTACCCTTTCGTATAGATAAAAAAAGAAATGACAATAATAAAAGCAACGTATTTTTAATTCTGAAATCATTTAATCGAATGAAAAAATATTAATAATAAAATTTGTGAAATAACATTCAAATATATAATTTTACTCTCTTTTCTCTCTGGAATACACAATGCCGATATTTTTTCGCTAAATCGTCAGTCATTGTGTCAAATTACTTTTTTAAAGTACCCTGTCGTATAAATAAAAAAAGAAATGACAATAATAAAAGCAACGTATTTTTAAATCGGAAATCATTTAATCAAATGAAAAAATATTAATAATAAAATTTGTGGAATAACATTCAAATATATAATTTTACTCTGTTTTCTCTCTGGAATACACAATGTCGATGTTTTTTCGCTAAATCGTCAGTCATTGTGTTAAATTACTTTTTTAAAGTACCCTTTCGTATAGATAAAAAAAGAAATGACAATAATAAAAGCAACGTATTTTTAATTCGGAAATCATTTAATCAAACGAAAAATTATTAATAAAATAAAAATTTGTAAAATAATATTCAAATATATAATTTTATGATAATCGATTCAGCCATCAATCTTCGAAATGTCGACCGACGCGAGTGCACGAATTATCCTACGCGGAGCAGACTTTTAAAAAAGTATCAGGGGGGCTAACCTATATTTCATAATTACGACGCGAGAGAGGAAAGAAGGGAAGAGTAATTTTTTTCCAGCACACGGAAGTGCACGGAACCGGCGTTTCAGAAAGTTGGATTGTTCCTTTCCGAGCATGAGGAATGGAGGGAGGAAGCGAGAGAGAGAGAGAGAGAGAGAGAGAGACAGAAAAATACATCGGTAGTAGCGCACGGTTGCACATCGGGGTATGATCATCATGCACTCTCCCTCTCTCTCTCGTTTCTTTCGCTCTTTTTCTTTTAGACTCTCGTCTCTTTAGCCATGGTCGTGCGGATTCGCGGTGCATGCAGCTTTTCTCCCAAGGCAAACCAGTGCCTGCTGCTCCTGTGGCAATTTGTAAACTCGACGTGCGAGAAAAGTGGGCGAAACTTATAATAGAATCATCTTTTCACCACGACCTGTCCCAAGAAAAGCCATGAAGAATTCAGATCCCCGTACCATCGGTTTTACTCAGTCCTCCTAAGCTTCGCCTGCTCTCGTGCACTCTCGTGTATACATGCTTGGAGGAAAAAGGGCGCATGTCGAGAATTTCAGCACGAAAAAAATGGCAAGGCCCGCCCTTCGATATTTTTCGGGGCAACTCTGAACTCACGTCCATTTTCGTTCGTATGTATATTCATCGCACCTTTTGTAAATCCCTCTCAGCTGACAAAGAAACGGGTATGCATTGGCTGTAAAAATGAAGGGAGTCTGCCCTCGTTATACAAGAATTTTCCCTGGCAAGGGCCTTCGAAATTCTCTGGTTTTGTCACAAAAAAAAAATTTTTCCTTTCGTCCCTAAATTCCGCACAATCGTTCTTTTTTCACGTTTATATAATAATAATGCGGAAAACGAGGTCCTCGACATATTTAGAAAAGCCTTGCAGGATTCTTTTTTCCTTTTGTATTTCAATACATATATGTCACCGTTCAATTGTGGCTGAATTAACAGAAATACGATCTTCAGAGATCCCATAACGAATAGAGAAATAAAATTTTTCGTGGTCACGGGGCATTGACGATTTCACAGCTCGTTTATTCCATTTCAGTGATTTTGTTCCATTTCAATGTGAAAATCTAATTTTAGTCTACGAATGAGAGCTCGTTGAGAAAAACGAAACCTGCAGACGAATCCACGTCGTTCTCAACAAAATGTGACCAGTAGAAATTGTTTACCAATGCACCAGCAATTTTTAACAAGAATTGGCAGCCATATCGCTTGGGTCGTCGGATCGCGTCTTCGCCGGAAATTTGGCAAGCGAATTTAGTCCAGTTTCATCTCCAAGTTCTTGACGTAGATTCCCGTATGGAGCGGAGAGTGCGAGAATACAAAAGAACGTGACGTACGAGTAGACCGAGCAAGAAAACGAGAGAAATTCATGCATGGACGAAAGAAGATAGAGGAGACGATGGAAAATCATCGAGAGAGTGTCGGGCTCACGCGAGACTCGAAGAAAAATATATATGTATAGGAGAGGAAGCTGAAGAAAGAGAGATCTCTGTTTCGTCCATTATTCCCGAAGTACAAGCCTCGTTCCATTGTATGCCGAAGCGCGAGGCTGCAGAGTGAGCATCTGGCATGCACATACTCGCATTTCTTTTCCTTTTTTTTTTGCAATACTGTTCGATATGTATCGAGATATCGAGCGATAGCGGGTAAAAAGGCGATAAACGAGACTCAAGATTTCGAACTTTGCGTCCTTTTGTTTGTTAACCCGACGCAGAATATTTCGTCACTCTGTTCTCCCGGCTCTTGTACCACAGAGGAGCCTGGCTGTGTCGTACACGCGCGGTACATCCGACGACCCTACAGAATTTCGTGTACAGACAGACTGGTGCCTTTTGCTCGGCTCTCGAGAGATCGTTGATGCGAAATAACCAAAGCCCCGTCTGTCATGGCCCGCCTACCCAAGCAAAATAATACTCCCGCACTCGGCACACATCCGTATAGCGGAGAGAGTCTTCTTTTGTAAACACGCGGATAAACTTTCTTTCTGAAATACGTTCTCTCCTCCTTTTCCTCTATTCTTTATTTGACGTCCGATAGAGCTGAAAACGTAATTGCAAACGTCGAGAAAAGGAGAACTCGAAGAAAACGATTTTCATTCTGCGAGGGAAACGCGGTACGAGCATTTAATTGACCAAAAGAAGAATTTTTCTGTCAATAAGATTCTAATTCTTTTTTTTTCCTCGTACCAGATGCGATGAACAATTTTATTCACAACTACACATTTAAGGGGTTACATCTACTCGTCGGCTGATAAAAAGGCGAGTTTTTGTGAATTTTTTTTTTTTTTGGGAAAACGATTGCAGGTTTCGGTCTGTTTTTTGATTCGTAGTGAAAGGTATATTTTTAACTATGTTTCATAATTTTTTTGTTATAAATCCTTCAAGGGTTTACGTCTAGTCAGAATTTTCTCGGAACAACTCTTTCAATATCGGTGACTACGATATCTCAAAAACGAGTCGATCGATTTACTTGAACTTTTGCATACTTTTCTTAATATCAAAACGCAGTCCTTGATCGAAGAATTTTTTTTTCGATGCATAGTTTTTGTTATATCGAGGAAAATGAAGTGATTTTTTCGAAGAAATTTAGACTTTCACTTTCAACCGCCGACCATTTTTTCAAAAATTAATATTTCATCAAATTCTTCGATCGAAGACTAGATAATACAATACAAAAACTTAATCTATTTGGTTTTTTATTTCGGATGATAGGTGTAGAAGTTATAGTGGTCACCGTGGAAGGCCTTTTTCTGGACAGCGGTCCGTGAAATATATTACATCTGCTCCATTTGTGAATCTTTTACACTACAAAATTATGAAACATAGTAAATAATATACCCTTAACTATGAAAAAAGAAACAGTTCGAAAACTGCAATCATTTTCCCAAAAAAAAATTCAAAAAAACCTGCTGTTTTTCGGCGGATAACTAGATGTAACCCCTTAAACTGCAATTTCTGTCAAACATGCGATTTAACTTGATTGTTCTCATGCGGAGTTAAAATATTTCAAAGCACCGAGGATGAAATATAATTCATTCGATCTTATTCGTGATCGTGAGATTGGCCGAGTTGGCATCGAATAGTTTGAGCGTATCTACGAGGGCACATGTAACGATACAGAGAGAGTCCGAGGCGTTCAGTAAACTGACTGAACTGCTTGATCAATGTCAAAGATACTATCGACTAGTACGATAAAGCGAGTCGCCTCTTCGTCTAGCGTTATACACGTGTGTGAGTCCGTGTACGAATGCAGGAACTCGAAGAGGTGTGGAAACTTCAGTCTTCGTTCCGTCTGCCAATGCGTTTGTCCGATCGAATCGTTGATCTCGTATCGGGCGATATGAAATAACTCTCGTGCGATCGAACAGTGATGCGGAACATTTCTATTTTTGTTCTTTCTCTTTTCACTCCTCTGTACATTATCCATTCTCTCTCCGCTCTATTCTCAAGGAGAAAAGCCAGGGGTGAGTCGCTGGAAAAATGTTCTATCCAGTCATCTATTAAAAGAAAATCATTCGATACTATTTTTTTACGCTTGAAACTTAATTCGATATGGCACAGGCGAATTGAACAAAGGACACGAGTCAACTGGAAGAAATTTCAGTATTGACTGGTGCCGATGTCCCACATGGAGCCTGACAAACGAATGAAGGCAAGAATTTAACACTCCACTGTCCTTTTTGTACTCCGTGTATGACGCTCAACCTCTTCTGCTTTTTTTATTTCGCTTTCTCCCGCGTCGGAAGCTTTTCGTCTCCTGTATTGAATTATCAAAGAGAAATTTAGCTGAGAACAGCCGAGATGAGTATTACGGTGCATCGATCGCTGAGCACACTTGACGAGAGTGTCTGTGAAGCTTCCATATAGTTTGGATCAAAGTTCAGTAAAGTTCTGGGGCGCGTATCGGTCCGCTGAAGGAGGGAGAGAACCAACGACCCTGACGTACTCGAAATTCCTCCGGGACATTCCCGAGCTTCATATATGACCCCTTGCCTGATTATATATCATGCTGAATCGCAATATACACGACTCCAATATATTTTCTCATTTCGCATCAAATAGACGAACGCGCACTTATGAATTTTTATGCTCGTTGCTCTGAAATCATAGCTTATTTTCTTATCAGAGGGAAATTTCGAAATTTCGAGTTTTCGTTTCGATAGCGAATGTTTCGCCATGCAAAGAAGCCTCAGGCAATATTCACCCTACTACACAGGAAAATATGAATGAAATACAAAAGTACGGATATTGTTTATTCCTCTCTTATGGATAATCGATAACAAATTGTATTTTTGCTCTCCCTCCTCGTTCACTTTCATTGAATATTTTTTCTGGTAATGGATTTTATCCTTTAACAATGAGTGTAAAAAAAATTTTCATTACATTTCCATTTTTCGAACAGTTCCTGTATCTCGTTTCAAAGCATAAAAACAAATGGACAAATCAAACACCTTGCAGCTCTTCCACCTCTTTGTCCCCAAAATTGGTATTCCGCTGTTCTTCATATATATAGACGGGAGTCCGGTACAAAATTCAGTTATTTTTCTACCGTTCAGAACTCGTATACACGGTTTGTTATTTTTCCATAGGATGAAAAAGAAAAGTTGCGTAGGATGCACCGGTATATTGTCAAAATAACAAAAGTGTGTATACATTTTAGTTTTGTTATTCGTTCGAAACTCGAGGTAAAAAGCAGAGGTCACGTATTTTTAGGATCAACTGAAAGTATAAAACAAACATCGGTAATTAATATTCAAACGTACAATTGCTTTCTTATTATTTACCATAAGATAGAAAAGAAAAGTCGCGAGTATTGACATCTGTATCATCAGAACACGAGATAAAGAGCATCTCCCGTGTATTTGATATGAAATAAAAGTAACAAATATAAATAGCGTCATAATTGAGTATCGAGTCATTCTTATTTGTCGAAGGTGCGAATTGTTCTAAGTGTTTTTTTCACATGTTGTCAAAATTCTAACAACAATTCGTATTTTATAAAAATCACATTTTATTGTTTTTTTTCTTTTTACACAATTGAATATTTCCATTGATTATGAGTGAAGCTTATTATAAAATTTAGTAGGAATTCATTATTTTATTAAACGAGAAACCATAGTCTCAAGCGAACCCATTTTCTTATCTAGATCTGTGGCAAACCGCTTTTCTTATGTTAGTCTTGGAGCCAACGTTTTTAATTTTTAAATGTAATTTTGGACCACAATATTAATAATATTACGATTCCCATACCATAGAAAAGTGACATATTTACGAGATCTAGACGAGCAACTTTCATACAATATAACAGACTTTAGAAATGAAATTTATAAAATTAGGAACATCATGATTTTTCGACCTCCGTTATCACCTTTAGTTACCATAACTCCGAGAGCATTCAGAATTACAGAATACTCACTAAATTACTACTAAAGTGATTGGATCGTTTCGGCGGAATTTTATTTTTATGAAAAGGTATTTAAATTGTCGAGGGAAATAAAAGCGGCGGAGATAGAGGAGATGCGTGGAGCGACGGTGAAAATCAATGCGGAACATTCGACGAGGAGAAAGGAGACGAGAGCGAAGAAAGAGGAAAGAAGAGCGAGCGCACGGAGCGTACGAGTGGGACGACGACGCACACGAACGTACACAAGCATTCTTCGACCCCTGCGGGCCACAACCCCATTTAATTCCCGTCACGTTCTCCTTTGTGTGCTGATTGATAGATTGATTGCATTTCCAAATTCGCGTCGATGCTGCACCTTATGGCAGTATATAACGTTCCTCGTCCCCCCCTCGTTTGTTCTTCCTCTTTCTACGGAGCGCCTGGAATAGAACGAGGATCCTTCCAGGACAGCGATATCAGAACGGTCTCCCAACATCACTGCGGCAACGTCTCCGCCCTCCAGCTTTGATTCGCGTTATCGTCTGGCCCTGTCCTCTCCTAATTACCAGGACGATTTTCGCCGAATGAGCACTAACAAGGATGGGAAATTGATTTTTTTTTCTTTCTCTCTCGTGTTATTTTCTCTCTGGATCACTCGATGAGAAGGGTCTCCTCCTCGAGGAATATCTCTCGGAATACCACACTGCAATCATTTTCGTGGACTTGGCTGCGGTCTCTCCGATTTTTTTATCATTACGACGCAGTGACTTGGGTCACCGGAAAAATATCGGGCTTCCAGTCGTCATCTCGTTTCCCCAGACAAATTTATATACACGTTTACATACACGCGGATATATATAGTTTTGTAAGATGGCGTTTCGCCGGTAAAGTTGTTGTGTATGTACCGGTACGAGTATGCGGTATGTACAGAAAGCTACCATCGTCTTTCCGCCTTCATGCGCTTCTTATAAAAACAAGTTAGCAAAGAAAGTTTTCGCGCACTCGACACGAATGCACTTTTCAAGAGAGGAACGAGAGAAGAAAAAGAAACTTAACCCGTTGCAGGACGATCCTCATCTCCCGGTAGGAGATGTTTGTTTTTAATCAAAGAAAATTTAGCAGGACACTTCAAAAGTGCTGTTTCTGTGAACGTTACGAAAGCGAATATCTCCAGTTGATCCTCTACTCTAGTAATTTTTTTATGTGCATAATCAAAACTTGACATTGCCACGAATGTTTACATTTTAGGTAAAATTTACGTTATGTTAGGTGTAGAAAAATATTACAAACAAAGGAAAAGCAAGTTCTAATGGATACAGCTTTTTTGAAGTGTAAATAATGTCAACATTATTACACATTATCGTACCGTAGGAAGTATTGGAAAGCTAATGATGTTTGTTCGAACAATTGAATAATTTGTAGCTTCTGTATACGATGAATCAGCGTTTGGTATAACGGTCAGTGCTCTGTAGAAAGGTCGATTTTTCCATCGAAAAGATTCCCCGTTAAACAAAGATGCGAAAACATTTGCCCGCAATCAAAATAATAAAGTCGCTCAAATACGCTCACCTGAATTAATTGCATCTGCAGTAAATTCGGGGCATGCGAGGAAATCCAATTTTACGGATTTCTCTGTACAGTATTTTCATTAATTCCGTTGTTATTTTTTACTTCTTTCACTCTATTTTATAACAGATTTGCCCAGGCATATTTGAAATATTTGCTCACGACGCAACCGAATTGATTTTATCAACGTTGCGGGAATAACGGACCAAATAATAAACGTTTCCTATAACTGTGTAAATAATTGAATTTATGCGTGATGTTGTTCCACGGATAAAAGGTCCTTTCAGGTCAAATTGAATTTAAAGCGTTCGAAGGAAAAAGTTAACGTTAACTGTATTCACTTCGATTTATCAACGTTGAACGAATTTGGAAGATTGATGAACAAAACTTCGAATTCATTCTGCACTATGCGTGAACGAATTGAAACGAGAGGAATTCACGACACTTCCCAAAATGATAGCCCATCCAATTTGCATATGGTGAAAGTATACACTTTGCACTTTTACGAAGCTAAGAAAAATTCAAGACGACGTACCGTTTTAAGAAACGAAAAATTATTCTCATTCATTCGGGTAAACTAAGAGAGAAAGAGAAAGAAAGAGAGAGAGAGAGGGAGAGTTAACATTATTTATTCGTAGAAGACGTACAGGAAGCGGAATTGTCTCACGTATATTCCAAGTGAAAAATAAGATATTTTAGAAATAAGGGAGAACAAATTTGAAGCTTAGAGTCCTGGTGGTCTATAAATTCGCGTCATTGTTGGTGAGAGAGGAACGAGAAGCATTCTCTTAAAAGTATTTCAACGCTGAATGTTCTCAGGTGTCGAGGAGAGAAGAGGTCCGGAACATTTTGAGTCTGACGTAGATTTAAAACTCTCCGGAAGAAAGGGAAAGGATTTTAGCATGAGGGAATCCCATTCCTTTCCTCGCAGCTGCCGCAACCTCCTTGTCATTACCCTGTATTACCCTCATACATAAATTAGATTATTACTTCGCTTGAAGTAAATAAATGGATACCAAGTTCCTGTACCACAAACTTTTCGCTCGACCCAGCGTCTTATTTGTCATGCTATTGCTCTTTTATTTATACGAATCGTCATGGAAATACTTCTGTATAAGATATATTTATACAACTGAAGCTCAAAGCTCCACAATCTGTTCTAATTTATTTGGAAATTATTCCGTTTGCGGCGCACAAAGAGCATTCGCGTTCTCTCAGGGAAGCAGAATTTAGTAGCCGGTAATGCGATTGTGCATTAGCGACAATCCATACAAATATAACTCATTGAGTTTTACTGCAGATCCGAGATTCAGCATAACGTTGATTTTTACATACATATTTCATTCTGTCTGCCATACGCTTGCGAACTAGCCAATCGATAAACTATTAAAAACTCATTTCCCTCAAAAGAATTGCGACCTTGATTTACCGCTCTTCCGAATTTACTGTGATTTATTACGTTATCACAGTGGATTAATTTCGATTACATAAATTGAAATATCAATCTCTTTCTTCGCTTGGAAGTTCGTTGATCTTGAATTCGGAGAAAACAGAGCGTATTGTTTGAGGAGTGGGCGCAGGCTCAAATTCGATTGGCATATCGCAGGATCTGCCTATATCTACCAATTAATCCAACAGTAACTGCTAAGTGAATCTGATAGAGCGCACTATGCACGTACTTGCTGATAAAATTACATCATTTACCATTCCCGTTGAATTATGAGATAATTTAATCTAACCGATCCGCTTACACATTCGGAGAATTACGAGAGAGAATCGGTTGGATTGTCTGTCGAATCCCGAGATCGACCACTATAGGCTCGCCTCCATCAGCCTTTCTCTTCCTCCCATCATTTCTCCCGGATGCGAACTCTTCATCGATTTTCATGGTCGCAACGAGCATCAATTTGATTTGATCCATTTCAATAATATCCGAACGACTTCACCGTCTACCGTTTCCAATTAATTGCAACCCTATCGATTAAGCTTCGGGTAAACTTCCCGGCATAATTAATCTCCTAACGAAACTACTTTAGTTACCGGCGGGCAGAGAACGAAAATTAATATCGGTAATAAGATCGATGCAGCAATCTTTATCATTCTTACGACCAGCGAAGGCCTTTCAGAATAAACCTGATGCCATTATCGACGGGAAAGAAGAGCCGAAAGAGAATTTTGTCTCGTACCAATTGAATTTTACGAGCACCGATAAAACTATCTTCAACAGGGCTCAGTGAAAGGTGACATATTAATTATTTAAGATCCTTATTGCCAGAAAAAGAATATGAGAAGTTTTCCTTTTAAATTTTCCGAAAAGTCGATATAATAATTTAAAAAGTACATATTCAATTCTTACAGGTTATCATTATGTCAACCATTATAATTTTCAATTTTTACTTTAACATGAGTGGTGGTTAAAATTCCTGAATTATATGTGAGCTTAAAAATACTTTTCCTCTGCATACATTTAGAAACCTAAAAAGCTTATCGTGGGCCCGTTAAAGGCAAAAAAGTCCGGGAATTGTTCATTAAAAGTATATGAGAATCGTGAAATGGCTATTTTCTCACCGGCACGACTATAAAAAATAAAATGCCGCTCAACGTGTACACACAATACGTCTTGCCGGGCGCATTGTGCGTGTAAATGTATTTTTTGCGTAATCCCGTAGGGAGAGAGATGGAGAGTGACACGAGGGTGAAGCAAAAAGAAGGAGGCATTTCGATGTGCGATACTATTAGTCTCGCGTATATGTATATATTGAGGATAAATGGAAAAGAGAGCGTTGGGCGTATCGATGCAGCTTATCGGCAGCTCAGCCGTTAATGGAAGTTCCACAGGCACAAGAGCATTCGTAGTAGCGAGAAATGGCGAAAGGTAGAGCAAAATACAGAAGGAGATAAAAAGAAATAAATAAATAGATAAATAGAAAGAGAGTGAGAAAAGGGAGAGAGAATAGAGATCGAGAGACAAGTTGAGGGATAAAAAAGGGTCCCCGATGAAGACCCTCACGAGACCGAAGTCGTGAGAAGCCACTCGCCTCTAACCACGATTTTCCGGCTAACCGAAACTTTTCGCCCGAAACTATATGGCCCACGGTGCACGCTCGTTCTTTCTCTGATCCTTCTGCGGCGATTCGTCATTCGCCGCTGGCATGTCACATAAAATAAAGCCTGAGGATATAAAAAAAAAGCTTCGGTATATGAATCAGTGCCCCCACGACGAAGCGATCGGGCAACGACTTTCGTGCTCAAATTTTTCCTACGTACATTTTTTTCGCTCTCCACGTATACACGAACAACCGGGAATAACGATGATAGAGAATTTGTCGAGACTGCATTTCCTCGGCGAAATCCTTTGCAAATTTATTGCAATGCCCATCTCTCTCGTTTTTCGTTCCAAAACGAATGCTACAAGATTTATGCCTGATCATCACGCTTGAGGTAATTTTTGTTAGCTTTTCTCCAACCGAGAATTACGGATTTTTGATTGCTTCCAGAATTATGCTATTGTTCGCTGAACCTAATTGTTATTTTACGCTGATTTTCAGGAGTAGAGATTTTCTGCTGCTTAAAAGTGTATATACGTATCTCCATATAAAACCTGCTTATTCGACTTTCAGTTCAATATTCGGAGCAAAATTATATCGCTCAGTTATCCTTCATTCATCTTCTCGTGAGTATTAATTTTCGCAGGGAAGAACGACTATCATAGTGCTTGCAAATGGTCTTTAAGTTTCTCTCGTCTATTCTGGCTTTATGATTTCGATGACTTTTTCATCTCTGGTTTTTATTCAATGGCAATGCAGTAGCATTGTTTATGTCTCATGAACATCTAAATTCCTTCAATCTCTGGTTCGTGAAAGATAAAACGTTGCAGATAGTCTCTTTACGATAGGTAGATAGTATATGCCAGAGGCAGTAACCGTAACCCCGATATTCCATCTTGTCTCAAACTTTTTCCATCCCTCTCGCACCCGCTTCGCATATATACGTAATATTGCCTCTCACTCGAAACACGTACCGAGGATACATGACGCGAAGAAATACAATTGTGAGTCTAACTCGGTTCACGCTTCAATCTGACATATACGGACACATATATCGTTTCCTATCGATTTTATCGATAATACCGAACTTTGCAATAATCCATAAAATACATTTTTCCTCGTTAAAGATCCCACCTTTCCCCATGTCGGTCGAACGGAACATTCTTTCACGCCGATCGACGTTTACAATTTTCCCACTCACGATTTCTCGCCGCGATAAAACTTTCAGAGCTCCGTGCAGCTTACCCGTGACTTCAGGTACGTGCACAAATAAATTTATTTATAGCCGAGCACGTTGCAACGTGTGGGATGAAGGAAATGAGCCAAAGTTGCTGTCACGCAATGAGAAACGTGAGATCGCATGTATGAGTACCATTCGTGCGAGCTGTCCCCGTTGCCGGGAAATGATGCTGGGTATAAAGAAGAAATTATGTAAAAAAGTGAATTACCTAATGCAGGCTCCTCCTATGCCCATAAGTGCTGCGGTGGAGGTGGTGGCGGAGGTAACGGCAGTGGTCTGTCGAGCACCGGTATGGGCGATACCTCGGGCATCGCAAATTTTAATTTTTGCCAGAAGAGTTTGTCGCCCCAGACGAGAACCGTGTGCGAAGAGATCCTTTTTCTGAGGTCACTGTCGAGATCCCTTGGGCAAACTCCTCCGACGAGCAGAAGAATGACCGAGCGGCCTTTCCCCCTGAGCGCCTCACGGAGCGCCGATTTAAATTCGAAACGAGCCCATTCACCGTGTAAAAAGTTTCGAGAGAGTATAAGAATGGTCCGCCTCGACGAGTCAGCTGCTTCGGCGACGGCGTCCGCGACGTTTGCACCCACTCCGAGATCCCGGTAGTGGAGACAGAGTCTGTACGAAGTCTCGAGTCCCGGAACAAGAACCCTCGAAACAAAGTTCTCATCGACCGCCGAATATGAGATGTAGGCGTCGAAAGGTTTCTCTCTATCTTCGAAGGCAGCAGTCTTATAACATGCTCGTAATCCACATCTACTGGCTATCCAAGTCCTCAAGGTACGACGATGTCTGAAAGCACCACAGAGAAGAGCTAGCATGGCAAAGAACAGGACCGCTGTAGCCAGTAAAAGTGGCAGATAAGCCTCGAGGGGACGAGTAGCGATAGCCGTCCCGGTAGCGCCGGTGAATGCGGCGCAATTTATGGCCGAAACGTTCGGCGGCAAGGTTATAGGGATACCAAGGGCGCACGTGACCCTCGTCAAATCGGCGATTTTGGCCTGGTTTTTCGACATCCAATCTCGTACGCGATCGAGATACGTACATTCGCAGCTCCACGGGTTATTCGACAGACTTATATCGACGAGGTAAGGATTTTGGGCCAATTGCCAAAGGGCGAAAGTACGCAGATGATTGTTGTCCAAACTGAGCACTTCTAAGTGGCGAAGACCGAGGAACGTGCCGTTGTCGATGTGACTTAGCAAATTATTCTGAAGATAAAGTTCCTTGAGATTTTCAAGAGGTGCAAGTTCTGGTCCATTGAGTGCTTTGATCTTATTGTTTTCAAGATGGAGAATAACGAGTCGCTTGAGACCACTGAACGTGTGGTTGTGAATTGCGACGATGTTACTGTCGTTCGCGTAGAGCACTTCCAAATTCTTGCGACCTATGAAGGAATGCGACGTAAGTACTCCGAAATTGTTACCGTCGAGATATACCTCGGTTGCATCCATGGGTAATCGTCCGGGAAGGCTCTTGTAACTTGAGCTTGAACAATCGACCACGTTCGCCTTCCACGATTGATCGTGGTAGCACGTGCAGTTCTGCGGACAAGTCATTTCGCAGTCGCAAGCGTCGAATTCGCAGCAATGACAGAGAGCGAAACAATGGGTTTTGTAGGTACAGAGAAACTGCGATGGTTTCGCCTCAAGCAGAGGTATGAATGATCTGTGTCTGTCGTAAGGTAGATGACAATAAACTGACTCGAGATCCATCACCCGTGGATGTTGTCTAAGTGGCAGTGAATTTATTCGTTGCAACCATTCAGTCGTGCAGTCACAGATGAAAGGATTTCCTCCAATGTAAAATTCTGGCAGTGGTCGATTGACTGGAACGGGAGCGAGCTGAAAGGCTGACAGATCCATCTTAGATATCTGATTTGCATAGAGATCGACACGAGTCAAATTCTCCTTTTCATGAAAGGCCTGTGGTTCAACAGTGTGAATCATGTTATCATTAACGAACAGAAGCTCAATCGAGTCCGGAATCGATTTGTGATGTATCCTTGTTAGCCTGTTGAATGACACGTCAAGAGTCTGCAGTCGGAAACCTGGAGGCGATAATCCAAGATCCATTATCATGTTTTTATGTAGATCCATCCACTGAAGACGTTCCGGAAGTAAAGAGTAGTCGAAGTGATTTATCATATTGTCCGACATATTTAACCACAGTAGACCCGATGCGTTTAAGAATATTCCGGAAATATCTTGCAGGTAATTAGCATCCAAACGTATTGCCTGTAGAGCCGGATTTCCCGAGAATGCAGCATTTTCAACATATTCTATTTTATTTCGGGCTAAATTCAATATTTGTAGCGCCGGAAGTTTTACTAGTGCATCTCGTGTTACGTTTACAACTTCGTTCCCAATCATTCTGAGACCGTAAAGATTTAACATTCCATGGAATCCAGGTTTTTCTAAACTTTTTATTTGATTCTCACCAAGATCGAGAGTCCTCAGCATTCTCATATCTTTTAAAGAAACTGGTACACTGTCAAGATTATTTCCAGATAAATTTAGGTCTTGCATGCTCGAACAATTTCTAAATGCGTCCGGATGAATTCCTTCCAGTAAATTAGAATCCATCGATAGAAGCGAGAGAGCAAACAAACCATTTAATGAATACGCATCCAAATACGTAAGACGATTATGTGCAATGTCGAGGGTGTGCAGATTGCTCATAGGTGAGAATGTATCGGCTGGTATAGTTTCGATCTCATTATGCTGTAGATTTAAAATCTGCAGGGTGTAGAGGTCCTTGAATAGTGCGGGGTCCAGTTTAGCGATTTTGTTGTATGACAAATTCAATAAAACAAGACGAATGAGTCCGGTAAATGTCGTGGCATTCAGCCATGAGCTCGTAAGCATGTTCTGTGACAGATCAAGTGTAACCAGCTGATTCATGTCAACAACGAGATTTGGTGCAAGCGCACTGATCGAATTGTTTTGAAGTCGAAGCTCTTTGAGGCTGTTTTTTGCATCTTTGAAGAGCCCGGCAGGCAGAGCGACGATGCGATTGGACGACAGGTCAAACATTTCAATAGATCTGAGACCTCGCAGTGCATTGTCATCAACCCTGGAGATTGCATTTCCCGACAAATTTAGGCTCTTGAGGCGCCTCAGCGCAGAAAATCCGTCAGATGGTATTAGTGATATCAGATTGTAGGATAAATCAAGAGTTTGTAAATCGAGTGGGCATAACGTTGGCGCTATAGTTGATTCGTGCTCACGCTTCGGCTGAACGGACGTTCCGATGTACTGATCACTGAAACCTAATTCCGTAACATCTTTCAACATATTGAACGAGATATTCAAAGTAACCAGATTGCTTAAAGGGCAAAAAAGGAATTCTGGTATTTGCCAAATATTGTTCGATGACAAATCAATTTTTTCTATCTGCGTATTCATATCGAATGACCCTTTCTCAAATTCGAGAGTAAACTTTGCTTTTTTCTCGTTTAAATTTCGTATAGTCAAATTTCGAAGATCCCGCAAACCACTCAATGTTTTCGCCGGCCAATGATCAATTTTGCAGCCAGTCAATCTTAATTCACGAAGCCTCCAAAGGTGTAGAAAATCATCAACATTCGCTGGCCCATCTTCCACGCTCCAGTCCTCGCATATGATATTCATCGTGGTTACGTATTCATTTGTTACCTGCGAGAAATTCGATCGTAGTGCATCATTCCCATTGAAACGAAAAACACAAGTTAAAGCACCTTCGTGATTGCGCTCCCAATAGCAATGCTCAGGTACGTCAAATCGGGCAGGCGGTGCATTGGTTACCGCGAGCACGTGGCTGATCTTGAAGATGAGACAGATGAACGTGATTTCCGCACCGGCTTGCAGCCATCTTTGAGTCGACGTTTTATCACGCCTCACACTGCCTCCAATATTATTCATCATTTTATCGCTTGATTCGTAATTTTCAAGAACCTTTATTCGGTTTTCCGAATTATGATCCTGTTTGTCTCAAGTTGCCGGTTCATTGCTTAATTCGTTTATCTAATTCTTATAATCAGGACTGACTCTTTTGTCACTGACTTTATACATGTCTTGTACATCACATCCGTGAATGCAAATATACAGGTTTTCAATGTACAATTGTTTCTAACTTAATCTTTCCATGAACTTATTCTTCTGATTTCCAACTATTCATTTTATCTCATGGCAAGGTAACAATCAATAGAGAACATTTCCATCGGCGCATTTTGTTCCAAAATCAGAATTTTTGCGGGCGAGTGAAATTGAAACGTCACTCGATCTGTTTTTTTCTTGTACTTTTCTAATCCCAAGATCGTCTTTGCCCCCGCCGTACACAGTGCTCTCGGGAGTTTCGATTATCACCCTTCTATAATTCGTGGATGCAAATTCATCAAATATTTTCGGAGAGTTGATCGAATTTTCGATCTAACTCGAACTATTAATCATCTTTGGCCGCCCTCAAAAAGTCGACAGGATAGGAACTGACTTCAATAGATATTATTGAATATGAGGTAAGTAATATCCGAAAATTGCAAGACTCTGCAAGGTTACGTGTGTCTTGATCTTGTATTCCAACATCGTTCATGCTGCCGCATCAGCAAGAAATTCCGAATGAACTGTCATAGCGATATATCACCCGTAGCCTGTCACATCGCGATTGAGTTATTTTGCGAAGATCTATGGAGAGAACACAAACTTTACGACACCGCAATGTAAACCAAGCCCAGAACTCTCGCTAACTTTTCCAATCACCTCTTAAAACTTACACATCGCGATCACATAAAACAAATCCGTAAATCACTGATTACCCGATACTACGGAATGGTAACCAACTATTTTGTGTCAACCCTCGAATTATTGTGAAAATTAAGAATAAACGTTACGTTATTACTGAAAAGCAAATCTATTTATTGAGAATCCAAGGGTAAAGATACTTTGTCGTTTCGATAATGTCGTAATTTAATTCATATAGTACAAGGACCGACAAAAATGTCTCGCGTGTCCTTTAGCGCGGAGCTCGAGGGAGCAGCTGCGATCGGAGGCCACCGCGCGACTGACGGCAGATCTCTACAACCTCTAACTCGACGCAGCGTCCGCCAATCGCTTTTACCCCCACCGCTGGATGGAGCGAACGAGACCGACGTAGAGAGCGAGACGCCGGTACCGAAAAGGGAAAGGGAAAGCGAGAGGAAGGGGAGGGGGGAGAGAAGGAGAGAAAATGCAGCGGTGGCTAGGGCGCCACAGCGTTCAGGCACGTACCCCCTACAACGCGAATGTACTCATACACAGAGAGACAGGCGCACGATGGGTTACGCGGCGCACTCGCAACCATCACCCACGCCCACCCATTCGTGTATGTGCGCGCTCTCTCTCCAGTTTTATCTCGCGTATAAGGGTTGAGGACAGCATGCACGAGTTGGCAATTCAACTGGCGAACTTGCACGAAGAACTGCGAACCAGCCATGCCTCTATCTTTTCTTTAGCTGCATGTGTATAGTCGGCTGCTTCAACAGATATAGGTCCATAGACACTTGCCGCTCCTTGTTGCGAGCTTCGTCCAATAGAATATCTCCTGTCTTTCGCGAATTCTCCCTCGCTGAGAACTACCGGCAATATTCCGCGGCTCTCTTCACGTCGAGAATCGTTCATAAAAAGGCTATACTCAATTTTTAAGGACTTGGACCACCCTTGTGCTCAGTCAAAAGGAACTCCGCTTGCCCGCTTCCCTATATATCAACCACCCTTTGTGGACCTTTATGAAGGTACGCTCGGAAATGCATGAACGTTTTGTTGAATGTGCGTACGGACGGTAGGAATTTTCATCGAGTTTTCATTCTTCGTTTCAATAATAAGCTCATATCAATAATAGTCGAAATAAAAAATAATCAATTACTGTACAGAGTGTGCAGGTGCCAGTGAAGACTTTTATTGTGCATTTAATACGATAGGAAGTCGTGTGCCACTCAAGCCTCCTGAAGTATATACAGTTGAGCTGGGCTATTGTGGATTTTCCAAAGAAGGTAGAGAGAATTAAAAAGGATTAACGTTGGTGGCATTCGGTGAATTAACGAGCTGGGAAGGGCTGTAGGGCGAGTGGCCGACAAAACTACGAAGATTCCAAAGGCGAAAAACGCTGATGGGTCGGGAGAGCCGAAAGGGGCACTGAGGACGTTATCGTTGGCAAGCCATCTCTCTCTCGCTCGCGAGACATTCGAATTCTCACGGGTGACGTGACTCTTTGATATAGCCGTACCGAGCAAAAGAAGAAGTTTTAATTGAATGGGAGAATGGAACGTTTAATCGGGCAAAAGGGATTAATTGCTGAGCGGGGGGGTTAAAACATCGCGGGGGTCAAAGGGATCAACGATCATGGTCGTCGTAGCAGATACATATATATATGTATATGTGCATACGTACACTTTGGTAAGACGAGCAACCGCGCATTGCTGCCTGAATGTGGCTTAGCGAGCAAGCGAGAGAAGAGGCTCACCAACGTCGCTCCCCAGACAAAACGGTAGGTATAAATATCTGTATGAGATAGAGAGGAAGAGGGACAGCAGGGAGAGATCTCCGAGGCTGCTGGATCACGGCCACCCACCTCATTCCAGGCTTCCAGCCACTCTTCTATATATGTACACCTCAAACTTGAAATATACATACATCTGTACCGCAGCACCCACCAATCTTCTGTGTAGGGACATTCTTATATATAAAACACGCAACATCACGGCTCTCTGTCTCTTGGCGCCCCACTACCACTCTTGCGCGACTTCCCGTGCAAAAGCTCTTTTGCTTCTATAACAGTGAATAAATTAGCTGTACCCGCGAAGCAAATTAAAACAAACGTGGCAATGCTTTACGCGCTTCTCGGGATTACATTCCCGAGCCGAGAAAGGCAAAAGAAACTCTCATTTCCTTTTGCTCTTTCGTTTCTCTATCCTTCTCATTATCTCTCGCTGGTGCTCTCTTTCCATTTTGCTCTTGAGATACACCGAAATTCGCAACAAAAGGACGCGAGAACTTCCTATTTCGAAATAGACGGAAGATCATTGCAGATTTAATGCAATAAATCATCGCAAAAGATACAAGTTTTGAGTTCTTTTGAATTTACACTTTAATTAAAAACTTATAACATAATGAAGAGACTGTATACAGGATCTGATGCACAACAACATGTGCCTACATTTTCTCAGCTCATCATGCTCTGTTTGACGCACATTTTGGTTATTACTCTGTATCTAGGCCGGCGAAAGTTTTTTTAATGATTCTCAAAACCATGCAAGATCGATGCATGGCGGATAAGTGAAGAAATTGATCGTATCGCCACGAGCATTGGTAATTTATTTTGCATATTTCTCTTTATAAACGAGTGAGAGTACCGTATTTTTCTGTCAGACAAATACGAGATGTTTCTCGTTCATTATACCGTTGAAGATATTCCAACGAGAGATTTCTAACTCCAATGAAGATCGGAAAAAGCATCAATCTTCCCGGATGAGAGCAAACAAAAATTGACAGTGCCGCCCGCGTATTGGAACGGATATTGTCTATGTCGAATAGTAAAGTAAAAACGAAGAATAATGAGAAAACAATTGAAAATTCCTGAAGTTCTTTCTTTCTTTTTCTTTCTATCGTTCAATTTAAATTAATCGAGACATCCTACATTTTGATAAGCGAGCGGGAAATGCACTGAACGAGAAAAACGAATATTTCAATTTATTAGTACAGGATCATGAATTTCTTCGTTATAATTCTACGAAGGTATGTCCTCGGGTGAAATAAATTCTTCATTTTGCAAAAAATGATATTCACGATGGATAAACGATATCAAATTGCGTGTCACGTTACAGCTGGAAGAGCAGCGAGTAAAGTTATTTAAAAAGTATGGATCTAATAAGCAACGAAATGATACTGAGCGCATGATGAAGAAAAACGGAAAAAAAGTTGGTATGAAGTTGTTTCGGTATGAGAGTAATCCAATACTTGGACAGAATTATACGTAAGAATGCAAATGCAAATCCTAGGCGCGTTCGGATTGGGCCGGAAACCGAGAGGAGAAGGAATAAAAAGTATATGTTCGGGGAAGCTTATGTCACCGGAGAAAGGGACGACTCTCTCTCTCTCTCTATCCTTTGCTAATAAACTCCTTTCATTAGAGGCGCCTCTGTGATGCCGAATGAACGAACTGCGTACAGTCGCAACAAGACGACAGCTGGAGCTCTAATTATTGGATTTGGCCCACTCCTAATCCCGTAGCTGAACGTTTACTCTCACCCCATCTATTCGCTATAACCCGCGTATCTCGTCTCCCCCTTTTTCGGGCTCCTCTTCCAAAGGGTAGCTGTCTCGGAAAACGTACGCGTGTTTCTTGTACGTGTTTCAAACTCCGAGTGTACATGTACGCACGCACATACACAGTGCACAGGACATTTTCTCCATACTGGTATATGAGCCTTTTGTACTGAAAATCTCGTATAAATTCTTCAAAGGACTGCTCCGGGTTTCAGGACTTGGAAATCTCCGGCCATCTCCGAATTTCTCTCTCCTGCCTGCTTTTCCTCCGTTTCTCTTTTCTCTGTATCCCCCCACTCTCTCTATTTGTCTGTCTGCGAGAGAAAACCGGGTTCACCCTCTGCTCCAAAAAATAAAGATGAAAACTCTTCCGCTGTATATCGAAGACTCCAGCATTGTGATTGCGTTCTTATGTAGGAGTATCTATGACAATCTCGAGAATAAACACGAGCCAGTCATACGCGATGTTTTTTCATGTCCCTTCCAAAGGGTCCGATTTAATGTTGAAGTATAATTTTTCTCGCCACAAAGTAACTCGACTAAATAAATAATAATTTTTATCTCCACGCGATAATATTTATTCAGTCCCGCGTACCTGTAATATTTCTCGAAAAGAGGCAAAAAAGAGACGCGCACGGTGCAGGGTCACACACATTATTCGCAGCTTCTCTCTTCCGCTCTGCTCTCCCGTGATGTATTATCGACTATCTCTCTCTCTCTTTTTCTCTTTCCCCTTCGCTTCGCTTTTCTCTAGAAATATATGGCATCCATTTAGCAATGCTGGTGTATAGCCATGTGAGAAAGTGTTGCAAAACGTGATGAAATATGTTTTCATGGATGCCTCGAAGACTTCACCGGAGCAAGTCTCATTTACCTCAATTATAACTGACATTATTTCATTTTCTCCAGTTTATTCGGAGATCGTTTTTTCCTCTTTTTATGAAAATAAATACAACTGACGGTTAATATAGCCTGTCAAGAAATTTATTGAGACCACAAATTTACAGACAGAGACAACATACCATCAAGAGAGTGTGAAAAATAATTTTTTTTCTCGTCTATCCAATCGAGTCGAGTTCATTAATTTTTGAGCTCGTTGCGATATCAGCAATGATACAGTGCGAAAATAAATGGCATTCGTACTCTTTATCGTATTTCGTTCGAATAATTCGCGTGAATACTTACGCGTCGATTTTACACGCAATGTCGCACGTTTTATCTCGAGTAACTCATTTTACGGGAAAGTTTGTTATGCGGGTATGGAGCGATAATACGGATGAGGTCGGCGACGTGCGCGAAACTTTTTCTATCCACGAATGGATGCGTTTGCGCGCGCGCGCGCCACATTGGATGCTGAACGCTTGTGAGCTTTCCGGAACAGGAACAGATGATACAATAGCCCGCTTTGTTCTGCCATCACTTTGACCACCGCCATGTCAAACTCTCGACCCCTCACTTTCGTCACCCTTTTATCGATTCTCTTGTTCTCTCCCTGTTCCTCGTTTCGATTCCCCAGCCAACTGCTCGAGCTCTAAAAACAGAAAATTACGAAGCTCTCGTCTCCGCTCATACATAAGCTCGGGGTTTATGAATTCTCGACCTTTTGTATTAATTATTTCAACGTGTCGCCTCTAATATGCGTCAGCGAATTAAAGTCACTGCTCCATCGAGTTGCCATTACGCACATGCTGACCCCGAAACTCCACCGGACTCGCGTTCAGCAGAGGAAAAAGGAGTCGGAAATACCGAACGAATGATATTACCGTGCTATGGAGTTTGCGCTTCTCCGTTCAGTAGAGCATAATTGTTTGCCGCACTGTGAACTTTGTGCAATTTTGATGATCACGTCGATGCGATTGAAAAGTTTTCACGATCGCGAATTAACGATATAAGTGTCTCAAAGTGAAAAAAGAGTGAAAAAAATGAGAGAAAGAAAACACGCGCGGTGCGCCGTTAGGTTAGGCAAATACGGAGAAATTAAACGGATAAATTCATCCATGGTAAACGCGAGGTGAGCACGTTCGATTGACATTGGTCCGAGAGTACGATCATCCGCGGCGTATTCTGAATTCAGCCTCGAGGCTCACTAGAAATAATGTGCCCCCGATGGTGAATCCATTTTGGCCTCGTTATCGAATTGCTCTCACCGTACACACGCTTCGATTCGAGGCTAGTTTTGCGTATGCACGGTTAGAATAAACGCTTGAAACTGTCTAAACGCGTGTTTAATTAACGTCGGAAGTAATGAGCGCACGGTATTATTGTTCACGAAGATACCGAATATTCTCTTGCGTTGAGCGCCGATTTTCCCAAAACGGGTGAACACAACAGAGAGCATTCGAAATGAAGATTAAGACGGATCGACGGAAAGAAGAAAATCGAGTGTTTGAACGATGAGAAAAACGTTTCTCTATTTTCTATCAGTGGTAATACGATATAAGATGCATTCCCAGGTCGATTCTGTATACCTTTCATCAATTCACGCCGGAGCGAATTTAATTATTTACTTCTCATCGCGAATGCTCGCGCAGGAAGCTTGATCTTGCTGAAGAAAAATCACACTGCGTCTCGACACAGAGTTTTCACAGAATTCTCCACGAATTACTCTCATCCGTCGCTCTTCCTTTGCTTCCTTTTTTCCCACTCAGTCCTAGATATATATCTCTCTCTCGTGGTTTTCGTTTCGCCCGCACACGCGCCTCTTCCCCTGTATTAGATTAAATCCGACGTTCAGGGCGAAAGATGGGTCTGGACCGATGGTTCAATGGGCGCATATACGGACACATGGACATCTTGAGATCCGTGCGCCAGAGTCCGATTCTCACACGCACACAGAGCCACAGAAATACTTCGGAACCTGTGTGCGACGGAGACGCGTTCTCTCCTCCGCGAAGGGCGCGTACCGAGCGGGCAAATTGATACAAACGACATACCATGGGCTTGCGCCGTGCCCACGTTCGAAAACGTACACGGACGGGGGCCTCGCCCTCGCTCTCGTCTCACGCAGACACCCTTCTACACTGATTGGAGGTACACGGAGATGCTCGCAATCGCTTTTTCTCGCTCCTATTTCACGCCAGTAAAATCATCGAATTAAGAAGCCTACCCACATTAATTCTCATCAATGCTGCCCCGTCGTGCGTGTCGGGATTCACACGACGAATGTCCGTGATTCTCTGTCTACGTAAGTGCTTCATCGAAAAGCTAAGGCGCCGACGTATTATTTCTTTCAACGTTTTCCGTTTCCGTAATGAAAATTCACAATTGTAAATAACGTTTGTTCCTTTGCTTGATTTTCTTTAAATTTGGAATTTTCTGAGGACAGTCAGTCTTTAGATCAAAGAGCCACAACCAGCATGTGTCTCAGAAGGTCCACTTTAACCTATTCAAATTGAAGTATCATAGAAGCTCAATGGCACCTCAACTTCGAACCTTGTTGGTGAAATCATTAGTGTTCCCTGTCATCGAACACTGTTGCCTAGCTTACAATGACGTTTCAGCCGAGCTAAATCGTAAAATTGAATGTATCTTTAATTGCACTATTATAGATTTAATATTTAATTTAAAATTCGACGATCACGTCACACCATATAGACGCAAACTAGGTTGGCTAACTGCAAAATCAGGTAGATACTATTTCATGAGTTTGTCAACCTTGTATCCTGCATAGCATTTGGGTAGATTACATCGATTCTATGTTTCGTCGATGAGAACTAACTCTCCGACAACCTAGGAGCACAAACCCTTTTACTTGAAAATTCGTCATAGCTTTAGAAAAATTTCGGCACACTTTGCCGATTACCTTGATGTGTGTTTGTTAGAGATCTTCATTTTATAGGAAGCTTTGAGTTTATTAAATGTGAACAAATATACATGTTATATAGAATAAGTATACAATGTGTAACTTGTGACTATCTGGAGAAAACTGATACTTCCGAAAGACAGTCAGCGTCCTAGTATGGTGTCCGCAAAAGTAGTCCCTCTAACGGAGGTAGTGTCGTAAACGACCCTTTTTTCTTTAACTGTGCTTCGTTGCATTCCAACAGTATAGTTTACCGCACATACTATAAATCTAAATTGTTTAAATATTTGTTTGATAATGATCGTGGTGCTTGATCTGTTGTGGTCGTCTCAAACAAGTCTTAATTTTACGATGTTCTCTTTTTTGAGCATCGAATTGTGTCCTTGCGCTTAATTGTGTATTCAAAAGAAGAATCTATGTACAAATTATTGTCTAACTACCGTAATATTGCTTATTGTAAAAAAATGCTAAAACTATGTATCTACATTGTATAACACATTGCTAAAGGGTGTAACCAAGGCATAAATATATATTAACTCAATTCAACTAAATTTGCATTTCGATATTTGTTAGATTTACATTAAGTAATTTGCATTACATAGTAAGTACTACCCTTAACCCGTAACGGTGACGGCAGGGTCTCAAACTTCTTAGTGTTCAACTTCTCAAAATGCAACCGCCCAGTGCAACTTCCCAGTGAAAACTTCCCATGCAGTGTGTCAACTGCCCAGCGCTTAACTGGAAAGTGTGGCAACTGCCCAGTGTTCATCTGCCCAATGTTGCAACTTCCTAGTGCTCATCTTCCCAATGTAGCAACTGCCCAGAGGGCGGATGAACACTGAGCAGTTGCTACATTGAGAAGATGAACGCTGTGAAGTTGCTACACTGGGCAGTTACCACACTTTCCAGTTAAAGTCTGGGAAGTTGCACTGGGCAGTTGCATTTTGGAAAATTAAACACTAAAAAGTTTAGGACCCAGTCACACGTCGGAATAATCGCACTTAATGGTCAGTATGGGGTCCGGCGGACCCCACGCAGAAATACAGATCTCTCTTGTGTTCTATTGAACGTATATCAACTTGAATCTTGCGTCAAACTTTTATTTAACGTCCCCTCCAAGTGATCCAATAGTTACTTTTTCGGATTCAAAATAAATAGCTGCAGAGTTTGTCTGGGGTCGGATGGACTCCACACGTGACCGTTATGGATTAAAACTCATGTTATTGGCAGTTTTTCGTTTATAAAAAATTCTAGATTATTCGAAACCTTCTTTCCATTCTATATTATTATTGTTTATGATAAAATTTGACAGTTCTTTAAAGTAGAGAAATATCCATTTTTTGTAACTTTTTATGCATGTTTTAGAATAATGTTGATCTTTTTCTTCAATTTTCTTTCCCTGCTTATCCTTTTTATAAAAACTTTATGCATTACAATAATTTTTACAAATGGTTCGGCTTTATTACATCAAAGAGAAAGACAAATATTTGTTTATTTCTGAAAAGAAATCAGCGCCGCAACAGGAAACAAAGTTTCTTCTCAGGTTTGTCCCATGTATAGCCAGTGATAATAAGGAAGCGAGTTTCATGAGCGTGCGACTAAAGTCCAGGTCCTCGAATAACGCGCGTCAAGTTTTACGCGAAACGACAGAAGAAGCGAGTGGAAGGAAGAAAGAGAAAAGACTCCGTAGCAGAGTCCTATGGTGTACCTGAGAGAGTTTCTAATAAAACTTTTGCAGCCGCGATTCTCTGCTTTTCGTTCTTCTCGCGAGAGGAACGCTGCCCCGAGAAAGCCCGTTCGCCACAGTCAAACAATCTGCAGCATCGAAATAATATGCAGATGTAATTTCTAGTAACTTCATATTATTCAGAGCGCAAAGCCAGGCCAGGTATAAGCGTACATATAAATGTACAAATCGTGGATATATCTATATAAAATAAATAAATGTATATAAACGTACGTATGTCATGAAGAGAATTTCGCGACCGCGCCCCACGGTGTCCCGAGGTGATACAACTTTGCAATATCACGAGGTGCCTCAGGGAGGTGAGCGCACTTTTTTCTTCTTCTTTTATTATTAACTCAACGGCACCCTTGCGAACGCATCGACGCATTTAATCCGGAGCTCCGCGAAGAAAAGCTTGGTATATATATACGAAAAGCTTTTCTAATGTCCTGCAATCTGCAAACAGAAAAGCTTTTCTCTCCTCATGAAAGCGGAAAAAAATTCCATTTTCCCTCGTGATGAAATTTATCCTTCGTTGTATGAGTGAATTAGTCCACGATTTTAAGAAAACCCGCGTTGAAATGATTTTACTTAATTTTCATTCAGAATACCAAGAGTCAAGTGAATAATCTGCAAATAGAGAAAATTATAATTTTCTTGTTGCTTCTATTTTAGTTTTATATAAATATCTATTTTAGTTCATAATTATTAACTAAAATAAATTCGGTTTCAGTAATCGATAACTATATATGTGTACAAAAATTGGAATGATGCTCCGAGAGTTCTTTGTTATTCATGATCTTGTCTTTTGCGAAAAAATGTACAACCCTCGGGAGAGCTTCGCTCTGACTAATGCATGATTTTAAGGATTTCGGATGAAACTTGATATATCGTAGAATTTTCTACAGACTCGTGGTGGTGCGCGCAACAAAGAGGGACCAATCTCGTGGGTCCTGAATTTCTTAGCTGTCGAGCATCACAAATCTTGGCCCAATGACAGTTGCCGTATATGTGTGTACGCGTACATGTGGGTATTTGGAAGCGGGGTCGCCGTGACGAGGCGAGGGCGCATAATAGCGGACATCCACCGGATAAGCCGAACGCCGCACGGGAAATCCAGAGGAACGAAAAATACCGTCGGAGGATAGGAAGACCCGATGGGAGAAGAAAGGATGGGGCAAAGTTGAAGGGCAGCTTTACCGAAGAAAAAGTAATATCGATCTGGCGTCATCCATCATGGCTCACTCTATTAAACCACCGTAGCTTCTCTCTTTGCTCCTCTGACCCCTTTTTTCTCCCCGTGACCACTTTGCTCCTCCAATTCGACGCTCTCTCTCTTCTCGTTCGCGCTCTTCTTTCACAAGCCATTCAACTCCTGGATCCATCGAACGCGCACACTCTCTTATACCATTCCAACACCTCGCCCACCAGAATTTCTTCCACTTTTTCTTCCTGTAACCACGGCCTTCCCTCTTTTCTTCTCACCCTTTTAATTTTTGTGGTATCCACTTTTTTTTTAAATCGATATTTACTCTGAAATATTTTTTAGTCCGAAAAGCAATGGCGAAAATTTATTTTTATCATCTTTCTCGTCTGACGTATAAGTGTTATTTGTTAATTTATATTTTGTTAGTTGAAAAAGCGAATGTTGATGTTAGGAATGGAAATTCGAAGTGAACATTTCTCTCTGAATTTTGAATTCTATTATCGAAAAATTTGGCGATCCCTCAGAGATATTCTGCACTGCCTACGGTACAATATGTACTAACAATTCTGTACGTACGCTGCATCGTGCCTACGGTGTGCGCTACCCATATGAGATGAGTTCTGGCTGCGTGCATAGTTTCACGTATAGTGGTCGCATTATTCGGATCCGGATGCTCCTGTCAGCGCGATGCAAGTGCATCCGTGTGCACGCGTCCAACACATCGTTGCGTTCCACAGTTGGATTATTATTATTATATACATATGTATATCTATGCGTACAAGCTCTCGAGAGTCTCAAGTTTTACTCTAATCGATATCAATAGAGTGAAATTTATTAAAATTGGTACATGCGATTATCTACACAATAAAAAGAAATATTTTTATTTGCAATATTTATATAAATATATTAATGTTAAATTGTAAATAAAATTCGTAATTTTTCTAACAATGTTCAATAAATAAAATTTGACAATCAAGCATTGACAGCTTTTTCGATTTCGAGAACAAACCCGAGATTAACCAGTAAAAAAAAGTTAACGTCATTCGCACGATCCAGTGGACAACATAAATAATAGCGTGTCTAATAGACGAAAAATTAAGGGACGGAGAGTGGTCGATCCGGGACAGATTGGTTCGTGTACGGTTTACACAGAGTTGCGCAGTTCTGGCGTCCCTTTTGGCCGGGACGTACAATGAATGGTCGGAGCAGGGGAAGGAGAAAGTAGGTACGCTTATCGTTGCGGTGTTGGTGCCCCATAGTGCTTCGTGATCACAAGGGGCGACGAGTTATCGTCGCATACACATAAAACGCATTACCAGACTCGCGACATAATTGCACCGGACAACTAGGGACTATTGCTGATAACCGGTGAGTATGTTTGGTTGATTACCAAGGGGTGGACTTGCTCATGCGCCCACCATGCCCCTCGGACCAATTTATATATGAAAACGCCATGACCCTACACTCACCCGACTCCGTCCCAAACCTTCCAACCACCAGTTACCGGAAATCGTCGAAAACAAATTCCAAACAACTTGAAACAATGAAGAAAAATTTATTGCGCCAGAGCTTAAAAATTCGTATACAATTTGTAAAATGTTTGAATGGCACGGTTATGTTTATGCATCGAGAATGAGCTCATTATTCTAGGTATCAAGGTGCCTAGGTAATGAGATGAGAGAAGTGACAGTCTTCGGCATTTGAAAGTGTATTAAGAACTCTTTACAAATGGTTATAAAAAAATCTACGTTGATTTCCTTAAAGTGTTTCATCATTTTTTCCAATTCATCGAATATCTAAATTCTTCCATCCGATCCGCTAAATTATTTTTTTCCTTATAAAACTACTATGGAAAATAGCTAAAAAGTGCATGCAAGTAACTTTAAGGGAGTTGATTAACTATCGATGATATTAGACAAAAATCTGAATTTAAAATGTGTCATAATTCAGATGAAACTGGACATATTGGAATAAAAAAAAGTATGCTTCACTGACCGATTTTTTTGGGAAATTTAATTTCGAAATATGGGAATTTTGTACAGCGTCTTATGGCGCGATGCTAGAAACACGCGCTTAATTGAGGGTTAAGTACATTTCTGGATTAGACAGATCTGAAATTTTTTGATTTTTTCCTCAACTAAACATCAAAGATTCCATTAAAGTTTTAAAAAATGCATGTTAACGAACTATTTTATGATAAAAACGCGATTTAATTCGAAAAAGCGTGAAAATGTCCATGCCATGAATGAAAACAGCTGATGACGACGAAGTCGTCATTGATCAACTTTATCTAAAATATTACTTTCCTAATAACTTTTTCACAATAATTTTCGTTGAAATATTTTGAAGTGTAGTAACAATTATTTTTCCTGTGATCCAAAACGGAAAAAAGTAACTTTTTCAAAAATATTTTACGCGGACTGTTATTTGACTAGAGAATACTTGATCAACCACCCTAAGACCTAATGACCAAACTCGAAATAAATTAAGGTAAATGTCCCAATTATTAAACAGGTCCCAATTATTGAACACTATCTTGTATTTTTATTATTTCTCATTCACCTACATACATTTACTTATTTATAAAAATTTCATTACACATATTCAGCTTTTAGCTGTCGAAATGTTACCTTACTTGTCTAAAAAAAGGTTTAATTGATAGAAAAAAAAATGTTTCAGCACTTAAGTGGGCACACGTATTTAATGTAATATAAAGCAACACATACCAACTAGAACTGTGCATAAATTCAAAATTAATGATTTATAATCATGAGGTATAATAATGATTGAAAATTACATGAACTATATGGAAATTGTAAACGGAAATTTTATGCAAATATTTATCGAACATGTTAAGGTGATATTCAAGTAGTCCGGTTCGTAAAAATCTCGCTACACACATTTCTCTGGAAAATAGATATTGTGAAGGAAAAAAAAGAACTACTTCGTTCCTTTTCTATAAAAGCAAAATGTAATTCTCTCATTATTTCTTCTCTGGCACTAGTATGTGTTGAATATCCCCTTAACATTAAACTTCCTAAATAGTAGCTAACGGATTAAATATTAACATTTTTGAGAAAAAGAAACTGAAAGAACAATCTCCGGTGAGCGCTCTCGTTGCGTACGCGTTGATGAACGGAACAAGTTGGATATTACGCTTTTATAACCTTGCAGATTATTGTAAAAAGATGAAAAAAAATATAATTTCCTGTTTTAGGAGAGAAAAAGAGAAAATGTCCGAAACTTTTATATCTATACGTCAACGATGTAAATTAAACGTATGCTCGACAATAATGTTGAGCGTTCTCAATTTGTCGCGCTCGAAAAATCTTGGAGAAGGGTGTTGAACAAACAAACGGTATTTCAACAATGCGCGAGTACGCGGTCGCAAAATAATAATTGCCGGGCAGAAACGAATAAGCGATGGAAACGGACAGAGGCGGAGAAAGGCTCGAGGGGATGAAAGGGATGGGGAGGTGGGGGGGAGGTTTCGTTGTGTGTGCTCGAGACGCATTAACGTTAATCTCCCGAGCCAGTGAGCCCAACAGAGTAAACGTATTATAGATATATACGTATACAAATATTCAATACCTGCGTATTTTCGCGGACAATAAATTCCGGCTAGTGCACTCATGGACTACTACCGTTCTCGTTTCCGTCCGCCTTCCGTATTTCCACGTATAATTGCACATATTTGGATCAATGATGAAAGACTTTTATTTTCAAATGTGCAAAAATTATTCGGGCGTTCTTTGAAAATTCATAAAAAAATTCTTTGTGAGATATTTCTAATTTTAATCGAAAAATACATGATTTAATAAGGATTGTTTACTGACCACCCCATCCAAAAATTGAATTTAAATTTTTATAATAATTTTGCTTTTACAAGTGAGGATTAACTTTTGGATGTTGTGGGCAAATTTTATAACACTAAAACTTTAATCATGGAAATTGTTTTATTTTTCAAAAAACGATGAAGACTACGTCTTTCGTCTTTTGTTATTCATTTTCTAAAACACATGCTTCCTAAATGTGTTCAAAAAATTACACAATGCGTCTTATATGTTTTTCCTCGAGTGTGATTTTTTTTGTTATTTTTAGCATAATTTTTTGCAACAAAAAAATTATAAAAAAATAATTGCGATTTTAACACAGTTTCCATAGGTCGCGTGTAATTTGTGAATTTCAATTTCTCAGCAACCAGCTTTCTAATTGCCATAAAATGTGTACACGATCTCTTAGATACTTCACGCATAGACATAGCAAATTTTCAGAATTTTATCATCATTTGCAATTTGGGAATCCGTTAATGTAATAAATTTCATGTGGACTTGATATGTGTATAGAAATATATGCAAGAGAAATATTTGTATTTCATTCAAATGAATTTTGAACGATTTGTTCGAATAAATTTATACGACAGCCTGTTGCTATCTTTCATTATAATGAAATATATGTGACTCGGAGCGATAATACAAAAAAAAACAATCGTTTTTCACAGAAATCCGAGCGATATAATGGAAGATAGAAAAACGTTTGAATCGTTGCGAGTGATATCCAACTCGTCGACACACTTTCTCGCTGTCTTTGAGCGTCGGGATGAAAAAAATTCTTTCGACAGTTTACTGGGCTATCGATGACAATTTTGCGAGACCTTTCGTCCGATTTCTTCTTTAGTGCCTCGTAACAGGAGAATAACTTTTGATCCGACTTTTTTTTTCTTTCATTTCTCTTCTCTCTGTCACGAAGCTGAGAAGAGATATAAAAAAATGGGCGAACCGGTTGATCGTTCCATTTTGTTTGGGTATCGGCATGGGGGGAGGGAGAGAAAAAGAGGATGAGAACGGCCGTCTGTGTTCGATATCGGGGTTATTACCCCGTCGGATCGAGGAAACTCCGGGAAGACCCTTGACGCCAATCAAGCCCGAGGAAATGTTTGATCAGTTAGTCATTGCTGCCGCCAGACAGAGAGATAGAGAGAAGACGACGGGGAGAAAAAGTTTACCAGATGGAGAGAATAAGCGCTATTGTTACGTCTTACAAGAGTCAAGCTAATATTCTCGTGAACTATCGCCCGGGGACCAAATTGAAAAACGGTTAATCCCGCTACTTAGAGCGATAAAGAGCGGAGAAGAGCGGAATAAAAAAAAAGGTAAGGAAATGAGAAGTAGATCGTTCGGAAATATTGAACCGAGTGGGTAATAAAAAATATTACCATCCTTGAAATCTTCCTTTCCTTCAAAAAAGCTTTCCCAGAGAATACACCTTAATCAGTTTTGCTATGAAATAAAATAAAATGCGTTACAATCGAGATATATGGAGTGAAAAACTTCGTATTGAATTATTCGATTCTGCGGCTGTTCCGCGTAATTATTCCCAAGAGCTAGAGCGGTGCCAAGATAAATGAGTGATGTACATACGTATAGATGATGAGGAGACAGAAGAGAGGGAGCGCAGATTCGAGGAGGAAACACGGTCGATTGGAATAACTGATCGTCGACATGGAAAAAATATGTATCAGGGCGAAACACGTTTGAGGGAAAATACATATAAGTGGGATGAGAAGTCGAGGAGTGAAAGGGAGGATCGAGGCGTGGAAGGATTCGTATATAAGCGTGTATATACATATATATAGCGCTGCCTCGGAGTCTCGAGGCTTTACTAATTGAACGCGTAATTGATGAGGCTGCAGTCTGTACTTACACAATGCTCCAATTGTGCTCAGCCAAGCGCCGCCAGCGCAGCACACCAGAGTGTGCCAATATTAGCGATGCACTCGACGTCCCTATAACGGACCCTTCTCGCACAAATAATGCTCCAAGTACCATAAATACTCGTCAGCTTCCGCAATATGCCGCACTCTCTTTCTCTCTCTCTCTCTTTCGCGCTTTTCTATGTATTTCTACGCTTCGTGCACATATCGAGAAATATGCGAAATGCATCTGTATGAAATACAAATGCAAAAAGTTCTGAAAGTTGAGCCTCTCGTCGAGATGTGTCGGCGGTCGGCAATTCTCTCTCTCTCTCTCTCGTCGTGTAAATCTTTCTATCACGCTTGCATCTGCCTGGTTCTGGTATTGGAAGCTGCACACGGACATCGCGTTTACGAGCGCTTTGCTTCACGACCCGATTTATGTTCACAAATTGTTCATTCGCATTTCCCACTAATAATCAGATAATTTGTGTTTTATATTTCAAACGGATTTTATGTAAGTGAACAAA
Source organism: Cremastinae sp. B BG-2022a (assembly GCA_030522605.1). Lineage (NCBI taxonomy): Eukaryota > Metazoa > Arthropoda > Insecta > Hymenoptera > Ichneumonidae > Cremastinae sp. B BG-2022a. The sequence continues at coordinate 23,847 of JAPYYX010000321.1, read as the reverse complement.
ATAAACAGGGAAGCTGAAGATTATGTAGTAATTGGATTGCATTCACGCTCTGAAATGAATTTTTTGCTTTTAATGATGAATTTGAGATAATTTAGACATTTATTTTTGTCAATGACTTCAAAAAAATTGCAGTTTCCAATGAATTGGCGATAATAATAATTTATTGCAGTTTTACGATGTTTTTTGATTATTTAAATAATTAAAATTGTTATTTTACTCTGACTCTTTGAAGGCTTTCTATTCGTATGACTTTCTAAATCCGTCGTTTGTTTTGGGTGCATTGTGTACGATTTTTTCTATTTTTTGGGAAATACCGCATTTTTTTCTATTTCACCAGAACACACCCGATCTTTTTTGTGTCGTTTTTTATTCCATTTTATGTCTGGTACGTCGAAAACTCAGCACGAATACATACGTGTACATGATTCCGACATTCTTTTCTGTAAATTTATTGCCTGAAATATTTCATTTTTGACAGTTTTCTTCGCAAAAATTATTCGTCACGCGAAGGAACCTCAACAATCTTATGAACTCCGTTATGAAAAAGGTCGTTTCGTAAGTTCTTGGATTTCGAATGGTTTTTTTTTCAGGTCAATTCAGTGTCGACTGGGGCTCAGTTTTAAATTAAATAAACATGTAAGTTCGGGTAAAGTCTTTTCCAGTGAGCTTTTTTTTATAATTTTAAGGAGGACGGCTAGCGAAAAAACTATGTAGGGAATTTGATAGAATTTAGTCAGTGCATTTTTCAGCATCAAATATGAAAACACAAGCACAAAAAAATTCTGAAAAATATTGAATGTTCATATTCGATACCGAAAAACATTCTCACCACATTTTATAAAATTTTCTAAATTTTTGAAGTTCCCATTATTTTAGCACAGAAATAATGATGAGACTAGCGATCTTCCTTAAGCAATTATGAAAAAAAGATAAGTTTTTAGTTGATATGAGCTATACATAAGACTTACTAAATAATGACCTGATAAATTTTATAATATTTAAAATCTGATAATTTCGAAAACCGTGTAGTAAATAATTCTAAAATTTATCACTCAAGTTTTTCAAGGATAAATTACGACATACATATTTTGGAGCCATTTCTTATCCGTCTTAAACATGTCGGCAATTTGTGTACTTAAATGGTTGATAAGCATTGTAAAATAATGTTTTAAAATCTATATCAGGGGAAATAAAAAATAATTTCGTTCTCACAAGAAAATCCTCTTTCGCTAAACTTACACCAAGCCGCTTTAGCTTGCGGAAGGAGCGTATTCGTAATATAAGACTTTATACAAGGGTCGGAAAAAAAAACTTTGGCAATAAAAAGGGAGGAGGCTCTCTTACCTCGGAGCGTGGGCCGCAAAGTCATAGATTTGTATTTAATCGGCGGGAAAGTTTACCAAGATAAATAATAACTCGAAATATATCAATTTAATGCTTGCCCGGAAGCTCATAACGTACCATTACCTCATCGTGCACACAAACGCCTGCGTGCAATTTTCTCAGAATACAAATATCCCGTCTTCGAATATAGCGTAATCCAAAACTTTTTTCCGGAAGAGTGCACGACGTTCTCTGTACTTGAATTCCAATATCTCGAAATTTCAAACGACGAAAAAACAAAAACAGAGACGAAATAATTTCAATTTCAAACAATTTCAATCTTAACAGAATTGGATATTTTTTAATGGGTTCCTATTTTATGTGTCTTGAAATAACGTTCCTCGCTATCGACCGGTGAGAATTTTTATTTCCGTGTTTTCCAGGCGACTTTAATTCGGTAAAAGTGGAATATAGGCGCGTGGACGCATCAGAATGCGCACGTGAGAGTGGATATCTGCATTGATCTGATAATCGGATTTAACGCTCTACCGCTCGTTATATATACATACATATATCTATATATATGTATATACGAAACGGTCTGGTTATTCTCTCAGACCATTCCGCATGGATATTAGTTTGTGCGTGTGCATCTAATCGCGTCAACACGGCTATACGCCACATGCTCTGTTCATTGTTATATCAAATGGGCGCGGATGTACTCTGCTATCTCTCACCGTTACTATAAGTCCCCTTCCTCTGCTCGGGGAACAAAATGTTAATTAACGAGAGATATATCATAACGCAAAGATACACACTTTACAGAAACAAAAAGCAATAAAATGAAGGCGCAATAAAATTTCGTGACTCATTCTAAACTTCATTCTCGCGGCTGAGAATCATTCGGCGTTGTCGGACGACTCGCCCGGAGAAAATATTTCCTAATGACACTTTTATTGACGCTTCCATCCATCCGGGTTTTATGCGTCGAGAGGCTTGAAAAAAAAAATATCGTTCAAGGAATTCGTATCGCCGATCTTTTTACAACGTCGCTTTTACAGCTTCTCCTGAATCTTGAATCGTATCCAAGGACGATTTTTTTCTTCTCGTTACCGTCGACATAAAAGTGTTTAGAATTTTCAACTCCTCGGAGTCGAATGAATTTTATTGAAAAAAGTTTCATTCCCACCCAAACATTTCTCTCGCGTATAAAAACGCTAATGAAATAATAACAATAATAATTTATACAACATCAAAAGATTTACAAGGACTCGCTTCGGTGTACGTTCGACATTTATATTTGTCCGCGTGGAAAAAAAAGATTGACAGAAAATGGACACTGCGTCGACATGTCCGCGACTACACCGTTCAACGTCACTTTTATATCATGGCGCGCTGTCTCTGCTTTGCCTTTCCGGACCTTGTTTCTTACGGTCCACGTCAGAAAGTCCGTGTCGAGGAGGTACGGCGAATATATACAGGAACGTCATTCTCGTCGCCGTCCTGCCGGTCCCCTGACTTCTTGTACACAAATGTAAGTTCGATCGTGGTCATGTCAAACATTCGACGCGAATATGACGAGGGGAGAGATCCTCAGCACACGCTCTCTCGAGTCTTGAATCTCGTTTGCCGTGTCAGGATATCCATTCGAGCGGAGTACGTGCCTGCAGTGGGAAACGCGCGCAGGTATAAATCTATATTTGCATCAAGAGAGAGAGAGAGAACTCCGCGTTTTACTTCTTTTCCTCGTTTTCCCTCGTCCACTCTATTTCTCTCGTCCCTTGGATTCCACCCTTTTATCTCGTATCCAGGCACACCTTTTTTTTCATTTTTTTTTTACTTTTTGGTGAACAAGTAAATGCACGCGAATGTATTTATCTATCTATTTTCTCTCTCTCTCTCTTCACTATTGCGGACGCTCTCCCGTTTTTTTCGACTATCTTTCCAGTTTTCTCTGTACAGAGCTCGACCGAGCTGCTCGTTCTATCGACAGTAATACAATTTATTCAATTCTGGTGCTTCATTACCTGTCTCCACCTGCGTGCATGCGTATTGTTCAATCGTTAGTGCCTCTTTCGCACGTAGGACTACGTAAAAATGACATTAAAAAAAAACACGAATGAAAAAAGAATATACAGAAAGAGAGGAATATTGCGCAATATCGTCCTATGCAAAACGCGTTTAAATTAGAAAGAGAAAAAGAGAGTGAGTTCCGATTCGTACACACGGGATTTAGCTTCGTCCTGGAATAACCTCACACAGCCGGAAAACAGAGGAGGAGCGCATGCTGGCGGATATTGTTCCTCGTTGTGCTCCTCTTAACAATCCTCGCGCACAGAATTACACACGGGGAAGAGCGAAAGCTTTGAGTACGTGTTTCTATCATACGCGCGATAGAAAACGGTATAAAATAGAATGCAGGGACGCAGCCTCCCACGCGAGAAATACGAGAGACGAGAGAAAAAGGGTAAAAAAAAACGATGGAGACATACATTATACGGTTAGCCAACCGGTAATGTAGTCATTAACGTTTCTTCAAAGTTCTCTCTTCCTCTCTTTCGCCTTTCGTCGTTTTATCTAGCCGCAAGCTTCTGCGCGCGCCCAAGACCTCGCTACTCTCTCTTTCTCTCTCTCTCTTTGTACACGCTATACGGCCAGACTATAACCCCTGGTCTCTCATGTATAATAATAATATAACTGCAATAACGAAAGCCCGAGAGAAAGCGAGTTGAGAGGAGGGAAAGATTGTGTGTCGCTCCGTACGAGCGTTTTCCTGATGTTCGTGTACACCTATATATATATATATATATTGTATATATATGTATATACATGTGCATAGTTTGTTATATTCCGTAGGCATAGTGGAGCTTCCTCTCTCTCTACTTCTGCTCGGCAGAGCCATCTCGGAGACCTCGATGTTTTGCGCCTCTGGCCCCTTGGGCAACTACAACGGATCCTCGTACGCATCCCTAAAACCTTCTCTTGCTCGTTTCTCTTTCCCTCTTTCTGTCATCTCTGCACCGCACGTTACGGTCCAGTGGAAAAAATAATTACCCCATAAGCCGCGACTATATGACTACCTCACCCTCTCTTCGCTGTGCCCCCTACACATATATATGTATTTATGTGTGTGTATATAATTTTATACATATATACGTGTGTGTATATACATGGAACAACGGTGATAAAAATGTATATCTAGATACAGAGATGCCATGGTACACGAATGACACGAATAAAGGGATTCCCGGCATGAGCAAACGAGTCTTCTCTCTCGTTTTCTCTTTATCTCTCTTCTCACCCCGCGCGCGCGCCCCTCTAACTAGCGCCTCCATAACTTTTTTCTTCGGTCCGTCGAAAAACGCGAAGAGCAAGAGATATAAAAAAGGAGGAAAAAAAGTGAAGGAAAAAAAAGGTTTGCAGGCTCCTAATTAACATTTTTATTACAACGGACGGACGCTCGGAAGAACCGAGTTAACCGGAAGTAACGCGTGTCCAAGGCTCTTTGGCTGTACCTCGTTAGAGAAATGTTTCTTTTCTGGCAGACTTATGCATGCGCGTATCTATATATATATATACTTATATACGTATATTATTCTTGCGAGTCAAAAGGCCAATGGAGAATATTCCATATGGGAATACGCGGCTTATAATCTCTTTGCCGTTCGAGCTCACTCTCTCGACCTGAAATATACTTTCATATTTTGTTTTTCAAAGCTCCCGGTATTAATTCCATACTTTTAATTAAGCGAAAAAAATTGTTCAAATCGTCTTAACGGATAATTGGAGATTTTACTTTGAAATCAAATGGAACTTCAAGTTTTTCGAGTTTCTAGTTAGTTTCAAAATTTCAACGATTCAGATCATGAAATAATTAATGGGACTGTGAAAAAGAAAATATCGTTGCTTTCGGATTGAATTGCGACCATGAGACTCAACGCTCGTCATGTAATGACGTTAAATCGAATTGTTGAAAAAAAATTGCATTCATCATTAAAATGCCAGCAGGTCCATGAGGTGTCTTTCTCTTTTCTAGGCAAAAAATTGGACGAGAAACTCCTTGGCAAAGATGAAATGAGGGATTTCTTGAAAATGGGTATGTCTGGTAAAGCAAGCTGAGGAAAAATGTGAAAATTTCGTAGACGAAGGTAAGGCTCTGGTCCAGAATAGAAAACAGCCTGAGCGCTGGAACGAGACGAATTAATAAACCACCGACGAGACTCGGGTCAAATCCTGTACAGAGGATATGATGCAGAGTGCGTGCATGCATGAGATTACCGTATTTCTCACTAGGTACATACACACCATCAGCCAAGACCCCACACGCGAGCACGTAAACACGGATGGAATGTCATTTATTCCACGAGCTTGAATTATTTCTTTACTTTCTCTATGTATCTCTCCTGCTTCTTTCTTTATTCGGTCTCTTATATGTGTGTATATTTTTGCTCCGTTTCGTCCGCACATAAACTCAACGACTCGAACCCTGCTAGCCGGACACTCTGTACACTCTGTCCTTGCTTCCGTAATTCTCTCAACATTTTTCATAATTTTCAACTCAACTCCGGAATATCCAGTGCACAAAATACCCCTTAAAAAATCAAGAGCACGAGAGGAAATCTTATTACAACTGCGCACCCGTCTGTGTCATTATAATCGAATGAACTTACACAAGACCAAAAAATTTCCGCGTTGCCCGAGCATTAAGCTAGATGCAACGGATGTGCTAATTTTTTTCGCTTTTTACATCTGTTGTCATTTGACTTTTTATTTAAAGCTGTATTCCATGAAGAGGTACAAGAAAATTAATTTTACAAACAGATTCATAATATCACGTAGAACGGTAAAAAATTGTCTAAACGTTACTGAGGATGGTATTGAATATTTTCAGTTATTCTTTGTATATAGTTATAATTTATAATAAAATATATTTTAATGATCTGAAATGGAAAACTCCTGATTAGAAATCTTTGAAAATTGAGCGAATTGCGTATTTAAAAAATTTTCCAAAAAATATTTTTTTAAAAATCCTTTCATCTTGAGGGGTTACATCTAGTTGACGACCGACAAAAAGTGAGTTTTTGTGAATTTTTTTGGGAAAATGATTGCAGGTTTCGCTTTGTTTTTTGTTTCATAGTGAAAGGTATATTTTTTACTATGTTTCATAATTTTTTTATTATAAACCCTTCAAAGGGATTACGTCTAGTCCGAATTTTCTCGGAACTCTTTCAATATCAGTGACGATGATATCTAAAAAACGAGTCGATCGATTTACTTGAACTTTTGCATACTTTTTTTCATATCAAAGCGCAATCCTTGATCAAAGGGGTTTTTTTCGATACACACTTTTTTGATAACAAGGAAAATGAAATGATTTTCTCACAGAAATTTAGACTTTCACTTTCGACTGCCGACCATTTTTTCAAAAATTAATATTTCATCAAATTCTTCCATCAAGGACTAGATAATAAAATACAAAAACTGAATCTATTTGGTTTTTTATTTCTGATAATCGGTGTAGAAGTTATAGTGGTCACCGTGGAAGGCCTTTTTCTGGATAGTGGTCCGTAAAATATATTATATCTGCTCCATTTGTGAATTTTTTACAATAGATTAATTATGAAACATTGTAAAAAATACCTATACATTTTAATATGAAAAAAAGAAACAGTTCGAAAGTCGCGATCATTTTCCCAAAAAAATTTCAAAAAAACGCGCCTTTTTTAGCCACCAACTAAATGTAACCCGTTGAATCAATTTTCGACGAAAATGATCTTTCTAAATAGGCAGTATTGAGCATGTGCGTACGGTATATCTTTACGATATTATTTAAAACAATAAATCGTAATACCAATGAAAGATTAATGAACCCATATTTAATTAGAAAACAACGTAGTAATGATTACGGATCCATCGACACTTATTGTTAGTTTCAATCTCATATTAATTCTCGTGTACGTACAAGCGTCGATGAATTATCGAAACTACTACATAAATGATAGACACAAGAAAATAATTAATGAACTCTCTTTCCGGTACGTTCGTTTTATTTTTCTGAAATGTTTCGACGTTCGAGGGAAGTTACGAAGCAATTCAGCGTTGATAATTGCCCCTGAGACGTGTATCTGTCACGATAAATCTATACGTATAGAAGAGGACAGTCCTCTCGGTACGATCTGTATATGTCCTCGCACGAACCTATTAATAAGACCGGTTAATTGCTTAGTGGGTTCGGCGATGGTCCGCCTGGGATAAGCCTCTCTACGACACGTACGCACTAACCCAGCGATATATATACATGCACAAGAGTACACAGAGGATTCCGACTAACGTCGAGACGTCCAGTTCAACGAGAAATTCTCATCTCTTGATCTCAGGCTCTGTCTCGATTTCTCTCTTTTTCAGCTCGCTAACTGTCCTCGTTCCCGGTCTGCTTCACAGGAGGGTCCTACCGCTCTACCTTGTATAATTGATCGCATTGGGAAGGCCTGTCCATAACTCCGAGCAAATAATATGTCCCAGTCGGCGTTAATTAGCTCCGGAGTCGTAATGTACTTCATCGGTGTCTACAATGCAATGGTTTGTATAGCTCGGAGCTAGCTACTATACCAGTACTATATATACTATATACATCCGCGAGAAAATGTCTGCGTGGATATTCGTGTAAGCGAGAAGCGTATATAACTTGCCACTTATTGCCCGAGGCTCCCACAGGTTTCTCCTGTATACGCCAGCCTCGCATACATTAGCATGAGCCATTTAATATTGGCGAGACGAAAAATAAATGACGATATATTAATCGTTGTAATGCTCAGAAGTTCGACGACCGGGAAAAATGTATTAGTTTCGTTGGTCATTCAAAAAACCTTTGCGTGTGTTCCGAAGGCTCTAAGTACGCGTAAAGTGATTTTCTATTGTGTCAGGGTCTTGATATATTTAGCGATTGCCTAAACATTATTCGCAGGTTATTCAGGAGCATAATTGTTTACACTCACGCGGTTATTCGACCCTTCAGGAACTTTTAAATAAAAAGGAATATGTACATACGCGGCGTACTTCAGGGTTATAAATACAACATCGGTTGATCGTACAAAGGATCGTGGGTCGTAAAGTACTTGACTCTCTTTGTACACTCCGATTAATCGCGACAACTCCATTATTTAAAGGGGCACATTTTGCAGAAGGCGTGCTGAGAATGGAGAGAGAGGGACTCGTGAAAGAGAAAAATTTCTAGAGAAAGGCCACTCTGCGACTGCCTATATACATTTTATTCTATTTTTCACTACTAAAAGGTACTTTGCAACGACTAAAAGCAAATTCGAGCGATTCATATATACACATTCGACAATGCCGGGGCATTGCTTCCGTTAACCCTCTTTTCTCTCCCACCCTGTGCACCAGTATTTTTACCCTTTGGAAATTCCCCTTCCAATTCAACGGGTATAGACCACTTTGTGTCCCCTTTCCGCGTTCGCCACAACGGTGGGTCTCAGTCAACCTAAATGGAGCCCAACCCTCCTCCAATCCCTGGTTAGAAACGTGTATTAAACGTTAAAATATTACAGCGAACGGAACCACCAAAAATACGTGGGTACAGATTAGTAAAGCTTGCGAGGAATAATCACCTCTACTTTGAAAAGTGCAGTATTTAATAACATGCGTATGATATGAATACACTTTGTAAATACAGCATCAAGGAAGGGACAGTGCCCTTTTAATAAAATACACCACTATTGGTTATTAACAATGAGTCGTCGGTACTGTATTAAATATGGTGAACTTTATTTCGAAAAAGTTTACGGACTTTGTCCAATATCCATTAAGGCAGGATTTTACTTTGGGTGCTCTAAAAAAAGATTACTTTTATTTATTTTTATGAGATTATGAATAAAGATATTAATGTAGGGCTTACTAATTGTAAGCTTAATAAAGACACTGTTGAAATACATGAAAAAATATTTTTAGCATTTTTATTATGCACCTATACCATTCAAATACAACGCCTCGATTAGTAGATGGGTCTGTGCTGGTGTTGAAATTTCAGAAGCGGGCCATCTAAAGCAGAAAAATTTGGGATTTTTAATGTATAACTGTCAACCGACTGAGAAGCTAATTCACTGAAATTTTTTGTATAATAATTCTTTACTTTAGCAACTTTTCGAAAAAAAATTGTTTGTGTTAAATTTTATGAATTATTTTCAGATTTTTTTACACGGATAAGTTAAGAGTGCTCAAAACTGTGCAAAAAATCATATCGAATATTCCAATATATTCCATGCACGTAGCTCGCGTTTTATAAACTCGATAAAAACTCGTACCCAAAAAACGAAGAGAGATTAATCGAAATAGTTTGATGCTGCACGAAAGAGGAGCAGAAAGGGGTAAAACTCGGAGTACACTAATAATATCTGCAGTCTTCTACAGAGACTATGATAGAGAATAAGGGAACAAAACGAGAAAGGTAAATCCCTACGAGGATGAGTTACCAAGTGAGATGTCAAGATAGCAACGTCAGCAAAAGGTAGCAAAACTTTCCAACGCTCTTCCGCTTCTGATACTCATACACGTACATAACCTCCCTCGAACACTGCTCGTTTGGCTACGCTAAACTGCTATTCGATTTGGATGTACCCGCCAACTTCCACATACACGCGAGAGCTCTTTGTACGACTGAAGAAACTTTCCAGCGATATCCCACGTGACTATTACAACAGCAACTTTCCCCGAACAGTATTTTACGTCTATATACGCGAACATTTGTGACAAAATCCACAAATCATCGTCCGGACAATCGTACTAATTTTTCACGTAATTAATACTTGAAAAAAATAACCAACAGTTGTGCACCCGTAGTCGATGTTGAGTTTCGGCGATCCCACAAGTTAAGCTGGCATTGGGCGCGACCAATACTTGGATGGGTGACCGCTTAATTTTTATCGGTGAACGGGTCAACGGTCAGCGGGAGGTGATTTTTTCTGGGTTCTTCGAGGTTTGATAACTTCAGAAAATTCAGAAAAGACGTCACCGAATTTATCAGTACGGGTTTTCTGCAGTTTTCCTGTGCCCATGTGCAATCATGTGCGAATGCTCAATACGGGTTAGGGCGTAAGTCCGCTGCAAACGCAACAGGGGGAAAAAAGGAAAACACTGGAATACTGGAAAGGACCATGGCATATACAATTCTGGAAGGTCATATCGCTATTAAAACTGAAAAGTTGTACGAAAGGAAGACGAACTAACTAACTAACTAACTAACTAACTAACTAACTAACTAACTAACTAACTAACTAACTAACTAATTAATTAATTAATTAACTAACTAACTAACTAACTAATTAACTAACTAACTAACTAATTAACTAATTAACTAACAAACTAACTGACTAACTAACTAACTAACTAACTAACTACTTAAAAGAATTCATCCAGAATTTTGACAAAATATAAAATACTGAAAACAGAAGTAAAAAAAATGACATCACGTGTACGAAGAAAATACGTTTCGTGTCATGTGTACATCTGAGAATTGTACACAAAACGTGTTACTTTCGTATGACGCTGATCGAGGATCCTGTTCCTATACCCACGCGTCAACCCTCGTTCGAATCTCTCAAAGACAGAAAAGAATGAAGTGGTTGGAGGAGAGTAGGCGCAGAAGGGAAGGAGCAGGCGAGGATTGAAGGGGTTGCACGATTTTATCTCTTGCATTCTTCCGGCTAAAGGACCTTTTACTTTGTTGTATCGTTGGTTGAATGGCGAGCCGTGCGCGATCTCGTATACAATTCCTCGCGACGTCAATAACTAACACACGCGAACTCTGAAAGGAAGAGAACGAAGACTCGAGCGAATCTGTGACGCTCTGAACTCTTTTTCGAAAAATAAGAGAAAAAGAAGAAAAGTTTCCTTTCTCTTTCCAGCTTGTCGGAGAAAAAAAAAGAGAGATGAGTTTTGGAAGAGGAACAGCCTCCGGCGGAGGAATTTTCTCATCGGCTACCTGCTGGCCATACGAAGCTGCATCGAAAGGGAGGAAGCGAAGACGCCGTTTGATGCCAGGAGAGCCTTGTCTCCCTCGTCCGACCGCTTTCGTAAAAATAAGAAAGTTGCAGGAAGACGAAAAAAATCGAAGGAGAGGGAGATAATCTGGAGACGCGCCGGGACCCTTCTCTCGTGTCCTCTAGCGTCCTGTACACGCCGCAGCGATGCGACGCAGTGTCAGGGAGTTAAGGTCCCACCGAAGAAAGCGAATCCTTTACCTTGCACCACTACTTTATCCTCTTTCACTTTTTTTCTCATCTTGATTTCTTTATTTTTTAACCTGCCTCGGTTCCCTTGTCGTATATCGTTTGATATGTTCCCTCGCTGCGTCTAGCTGCCTCTCGCTCTCTCTCTCTCTTTTTTCCTCCTTCGCTCTCCGTCCGTCCTCTACGTGCTCCTTTATTCGTGTCTTTTTCATTGCGCCGCTAGCTAAACGGACGAGCGATTGGCCCACCGCCTGATTATCTTTATGAGGACTTTAAGGGCTCGGGAGATTTATGTCACGAACTTTACGAGAGAACGAGGGAGAGTGAGAAAGAATATTGTACGTCGCAAGACGTTTCTTCTTACGACACAAGTTCACGATTCAGAGAGGATAAGACACGTATAGGTTATTCTGTCAAAGGTTTGATAAAAATACAAGAAACAGATGCGAGCCCTCCGTTCCACCTGTAAAATATTAAAAAATCCAGAATAGAAAATCCGCACTGTATCGAATTAGTGAAATTATTCTCTAAAAAGAAACAATTTCAAATTTATTTCTTTTTTTATAAGAAAAAAAATGTACTGAAGAGGGGTTCTGATACGTTGAATACTTTTTATCAATTGATCTCGAGTATATTTTATATACTCCATTTTTTTTCAACCGTAATTCATCCCTTGTGAAAGGTATGAAATTATTTGGCGTATCTCGAATTAACTGTTACATCGCGGAGTGCAAGTGAGTGGTTGAATAATTCATGAGAAAAGCGGGAAGCAGCACGCTGCGAGTAAGAATAATACAAGCATATATGGGGAGTGTCGGCGAGACAAAAGGAACGGGAAGCGTTGCAATTTGACAGGCGCGTAGGAGGAAAATAACGCCCTTTTGTTTTACAGAAACACGAGTGCGGATTCAACTGGCTCGGAGTGTGTGTATTTTGAGGGGGGTAAAGGAGATGAGAGGGGGAGAGAGAGAGCGAGAGAGAGCGTGTGTATATACCGTTGGGAATCTCGAAAATAAGCTCGACAGCACCCCCGCAGTAACAAACACCCTCGCAAAAGTCGTGTTTATATATACGCGCGTATACACATTTCCCTCTGTGGAATCAAACTCCCCGTTGACTTATGGCATCGAGTTTCTCGCTAAAAATACATACAGCAGCGGCAAAACGTGAGGATCTTCCGTCGAGCTTTTGGTATACGCGTACGCGCCATCCGAGAGTTTCCCCCGATAAGCCTCGATTTCCAGTGTCGAATGTCAAGCGCGCCAGCCATTGCGCTTTGTGCCCCTCGTCGCTAAGTGCCCGCACCGACGAGCATCAGGCCGGTTCGTTTCCTTGCTCGTGTCCCTGTCGCGTCTCTTTGCTCTCTCTCTCTCGTTCCCTCATCCCTTCTCATCCCTTCCTCTTTCAACCCTTCAAATATATTCCGCGTCTCGTCACGAGGAATCTCGTCGCTGCAACGTGGCATCAATGTAATCAAGCAAAAGTGAAATCCATTTTCTTTATTAACACTCGAAAATGTATTTGTATTTTTTTTTCGACCCCCGGGGCTGTGTGTTTTTTCGTACACCCGATATTTTTCTTGATGGAGATCGGGGATTATTTTTTTTTTGTATCTGGCAGTCTCGATTTTAATATTACAAACGTGAAACGTGGAAGAAAAGTGAAATTTACTGTACTTTGTTATTTATGTACAGAGGACTCCGAACTTGTGATTCTCTCCGGACGCTGTATAAATACGACGTGTAACGGATCATAATAATTATTATAATGGTTATTATTCGCGCAGAGATCGAATTATTATGACGATGCCGGGTGTATAAAGTTCGCACAGTTATGTAATAAAACTAATTAGCTGCAAAAGTGATAATTGAATAAGCCCGTTCACGCGCAACTGGTAAAGTATACCCAGGGGTTCTTTCGAACGCGCTCTATATCGAATTCGTTTCACTTTTGTTTGTAATAAGCACGCAACCGTGATAAAGTTATAGATTCGCAGAAACGGAGTCTAATGCTGGATGTTCGTACAGAATTATTATTCGAGCGTGAATTACCATGAGCAAAAGGATTCAGTGTAATTTGGTCTGATGTATGTACCGGGGACTTTATATATTTTTACCTGGATATATTCTTCTTAGGATAAGTCGAGGAGGAAAATTTCTTTGTGATTTCCAATCAGGTAATTGCGCTTCGTTTCACGTGAGGGATATGGATATTTTTGGAAATGCTTTTTTGAAAAAGACGGGAGAAAAGATTGAACGGGGGAAATGAAATTACTCCGTCTTGTTACTTTTACTCGATTATACCTGGACGCAAGCTGCCGTCCTGCCATCAATATAATCTTATCACCCGCATGATTAATCCCAGCGACCTCCCTTTTCTACTTTCCTCGATGTAGTTTGACCGAACTTATCTTCGGAAGTCACAGTGGAGTTTTCCCTCCCATCGTTATGCACGTTTTACGAAATCTCGACGAATCCGTGAGATTCAGCGGGAGAGTCAAGTGTCGAGAGACTTCATCCTGAGGAAAAAAGCACTTACCGTTCTTCTCCCTCAGCGACGTATTATCGACTTCGAAGAAAATTGCGAGAATTCTCTATTGATCCTGGCCCCGAGCAACGCTTCGTCTGACTTTTATTTCAGGAAATGGACGTCTCCCGCGATGTACGACATTGCTCAAATTTCCTGAAAATGTATAAAAAGAATAAGAAAAATTTGAAATAACGAGAACTGGAAACGTTTCACCGTCCTAAGTAAAAATTTTTTTCTAGAGCGAAAAATTGTGCATCTGCTGAATTAAAATGTTTTGAACGAGTTTGAAGAGCACAGATCAGTGAAAAAAATTAGGAAGGCTGTATTAACCTTCACAAAATTATCAACAAAATTTTAATTCACTATCCTCTTCTAGCGCTATGACGTTGCGTTAAGAAAAGAAAGATACAGATTATTTTAGTTCTCTGTCCTCTTTCAGCGCTATGGTTCTTTCGTTTGACTTTGTCCTTTTCCTGTGTTATTTTACTAAGGAAAGAGAGAGACAGATTATTTGAGTTCTCTGTGTCCTCTTCAAGCGCTATGCCTCTTTCGATAAAAAAATAAAGAACAAAACAGCCTGCAATATGAACTTATTTTGGAAAAGTCGGAGAGGGGGACGGGCGCGAGAGCAGCATGCGACCTCCTCGGGTCTTCTGCGCTCCTAATATGACTTGAATGTTTTTGAGCAGGATTTTCAGCCCCACTGTCTTACCACCCACCGACCACTATCCATTATATTTCCAACTTACAACCCACCTCCCAACACCCGCTTTATGGATACCCAAATACTAGAACACATGACATCAGTGGGAGTCGCGCAAAGCACCCGTCTACATTTTTATCCACGATATGATTTTGAATTCTCGCGCGCTTGAGCCAAATATATATGTTTTTCCGTTGCACAGTTCCGTTCCATTGGTTTTCGAAAGTGTAGACCGATTTAAAAGACGTTTCACGTCAAAAAATGAATTATTCCGAAAAAAAAATTCGTGAACGCCCGTTATGCATGCTACGATTAAACTAAAAAGTATGTGAAACCGCAACGGGTTCACCAAACGTGCCTGTGGAAGATCTTTTAGGGGAATCGAAGAGGCCATGTGGAGAAGAGGATCCGAAGATATTGAAGGAGGAACGAGAAGAGAGAGAGACCGGGACTGGTATAATAAGCAGACAAAGGCCGAGGTAGATGAATTTGTGAGTCTCTCTCTCGGAAGCCCGATTCTTCAGTCTCCACAGCTCTCCGTTCCTCCGCTCTCGGAGAGAGCAAGAAGGGGAGAGATAGAGCGATCGGATCGGCAGAAACGTTTAGCACTGCCATGGATCATGGGGCGGTAATGACGCCATGAATATGTATGCCGCAGAGACCGCGAACCCGAGGGAAGGGAACGAGAGGGGCAGGATACTTGCGCCGTTGGGGCTTGGAGGAGAGCAGTTTCGAGCAGGCGATTCGCCGGCTCTCGGGGAATTCAGCGGTAGTCTTAAGCGGGAAGACAGGAGCGCGAAGAAAGAGAAATATTGAAAGACAGCGAGAGAGAGAGAGAGATAAGAAAGTGGCTTTTCAATCATCGTTGATCGGAGCCCGGAGAAAACGATGAGGACTCGGGTTAAGTCCGCGTATTCTGAATATACAAGTTTCCAGCTTCGAATGGATGGGACGGTGTCTGCGAGAAAAAAGTAAATCGAAAGATGACATACCAGAAAGTGGAAAAGAAATGACGTGCGCATAGGGCGTGCCCTCGCGGCGTTACAAAACAAACGAGGTCCGTTAATGAGACCAGAACGCGCCGAGCCGGGTGAAAAGAGACAAATAAAAACGACAACAATAACAGCGGGGAGGGAGGAAAAAAAAGAAAAAGATCGAGGCTCCGGAGTCTAACAGCAGAAGCGGCGAGAGCCTGATGCCGTGCCGCATTCGCTCGCTCCACTTTGCATAGGAATTCATTTCACGTCGTTCACACTCGCCCTTAATACATAGCCGCCGGGTGCCGCGGCTTATGTGTGTACAGATCCTCTTGGATACAGGAACGGAGAGCGTTCTCTCGAAAGAGCGAAAGAACGCCCGCGCGATTTGATTCGAGCAACCGGAGCCCCCAAACGCCCCTCTCGTCCGGCCGAAGCCGGCTATTATATATGCTACACTCGCGGTACGTATTCTGCGAGGCTAAAACCATCAGCACGCAAAGGACCGCGACAGCGGTTTGAATATATCTATACGCACGCATACACAATGCGCCAGAGCTAAAAAACCGCACAAGGAATTCTAACGCGGACCGATCTTTCCCTCGGGGCGATTTTCTCCTCACCCAAATTGCGAACGTTTAATACACATCGCGATAAAATGAGGAACGTGAAAAAAAAAACGGAGTGCAATTGTTCCCGGTGTAATTTCATTTTCGTCATCTCACTTCTGGGTGTGCTTGATTGGTCGATGAAAAAAAATTGCTTAATTTTAATAGAAATAACCCGTGGAGCGAGCTCTCTAGCGATGAACCCGCCTCTTGGCTTGTTGGACATCGTTGGTGGACCGTGAAAAACTGTAAAACCTGCTTCACGTGTACAGCACACACCCCTCTTGGGTTTCCGTCACAAGGCGCGTCTCCGCATCATCGCTCTTCGTATACACGCGGTGGGTCCGCCGCTCGAATTTCGATCAAATTTTTTTCCACTCCTTCCCTTCCTCGTTCTTTTCTTTCTCGTCGCCTCTCGTGTTCTTTGTTTCTGTGCCAGGGCGAATATTTTACGCCAACTTTTGCACAATGTCTTTTTCACAAAAGATGTGTAAAGAGGGACGAACAGTGTGTGCAAAAATGTATCTTTTCATTTGCGCCATTTCGAATAGAAAAATTTGCCCTGCGCGTGAATGTTTTTTCCAACAAATCACGGAACATCCGCGAAAATAGAAAGCAACGAGATGGCTCTGCGAATTTTTGCAAAAACATTGATACCCTTGTGAATTCCCGTTGCTATTTTTTCAGGTCAAATGAAAGAACGGATTTGTAAAAATATATACTTTTTTAAAAGGATAAATGAATATCTACATCGGTTCGGTGCTTTTTTCAGTTTCGTCCAGAAAAGAGCAATTTATGACCCAACATCAAGAGAGATGCCGTACACATTGAATGGTATCCCGAAATATGTGCGGCTGAGAGACTGCAAATTCCGACGGTGACTATGAATTTGTAAAAAAAACTCGTTGGCGAAAAAAAAAGGGAAAAGAGAGCATATACGAGTTTTTCATTAAAAACTGTAGTTTCAAGCTTTTCGCGCGAGGTATAAAAATGATGGTAAAATCAATGACACGTCAGAGAGTAAGTCCTTCGCGGATGGGTTAATGGAGACGTGTATACCTGTATTTTTTGTCCACCAGGATACGCGCATGAAATGATGGTGTGTGGCGCGTCTATTGGAAGGAATGACTGAACGCGCGATCCGGTGATTGACATTATTGCCACATGCGGGACAGTATTTTTCGACGTCCCCTGGTAACGTTCGCTATGTATACCATTATATGGCGTACAGAAACCATCGGGTGGTTTTGCTTGATTCTCTATATACATACATCACATAAGCGGGGAATTCGGATGAAGGAAAATACGATATGGTCTCCCGAGAGGAGTGTCCGTGGTTTACCTACCCTCGCCAAATCGACGAGCGCTATTCTCACACAAAAGCTTAATGCCACTTCCATCATTTTTCGTTTGCGTCAATCAAATCATGATTTTTTCCCCATCGAGAATCCAGTTAGCTCAGACTTCGATTAATATGCTGAAATTCGTGAAAGCGTCGTGTCTAAAAAAAAGTGTTCGAAAAAAATGCTGGTTCGAAGCTGCGAAGGAAAGAGGAACGAGAATTTTAAAGAATTCTGTTTGCTTAATCACTTTATCATCAAGGACAGTAGGTCGCGTCTTGCGACACTCTGGGACAATGCGAATTGTGCGACGACATCTACGAGAATTATTGGTTTCGATTGTCCTCACGTTTCAATTGGGTGGAGGATTTATTTTGTAACCGCATCGAAACGATCCAACGCGCGCACAAAGCTGTCAACCTGTCTGTCGTCAGTATATAGATCCCTGAATGTCGATGTAGATCATCCAACGCGTTAAATAAGAGACTCCATAACCTACGTCAGAGGTTTCTGTGTCGAGTTTTCGGCCTGGGCGAAACCCTTTTTAATCTTAAAATCCTTTTTTTGATCTGCAACATCACAGAAAAAAAATTACTGTGAATCTTTTTCCAATATTTATCGTCACCCCGGCAGGCCGTTTGACACCTTTTTCAAAGCTTTCTTCGGTATGCGACACAGCATGAGAAAATAAATGGCTGGGTTAGACTTTGAGAAAGGAACCATAAATTCGAAACAATTGGGTATTTAAGAGTTCACAGGTGTATTTACTAGCTTCTCTTCGGGACTTTTTCATATTTATATTCCCACAATTTTAATGATAAGGAGATAAAAAGGTCGAGAGATAAATCTTCAACGCGCATTATCCTCGACAAAATGAGCCAATTATTCGGGAGGTCAAGAATCAATATCATCAATCGAGCTGAATAAACTATAAAATCAATTTGATCTGGAATCCTCCATACATCACATATACATATATAAATAATTCATTTTTTAGATCATAGCGTAGCAACACTTTTATTCTCTTTCACGGCCGAGGGTTGAATAGGCACGAAGGTCGCTCCATCGGTTTTGATATACGTTTCCCGGCGAGGACCGAACAATTCCACCGGTTCGATCAGAACAGAGCGAGCGTCCTCGAAACACCTAAAGACCCGACGACGTTCCGTTTTCAGGATGAATATGAAGAAATGCGCCCTTTTGCTTATCAGAGGAAGACAAACACACAGATCGAGGGTCCCGTTTAGGAGTTGGAAAAATAAATTGAGTATGGTGTGTAGCGCACGATGGCGCAGAGAGCTCAGCGGTCACGGTACACTTTTTCCAGTGGAACAAAACGGCGTTTTGTCCTCGTCCGAACTTTGAAAAAAGTGTGAGAAACTAAATAGAGAACGAAAGAGGAACGAGCGTTTTGTAGCAATTTTTCTGGTCGACTGTATAACACAAGAGACCTGTCCGGAATCCTTTGCGAGTATGTACAGTGTACATGGACGTACATGGACAAGTATACATTTACATGTATATATATGGATGCATGCGGTAAACTACAACAGACGCGAAAAGATAACGACTGTGCCTCCGTGGTCATACGCAGCCAAAAAATCACCCCCGCAATTCGCGCTATCGTGAAAAACACCAAAGCATATTCCATAACTTTTTTACTCTCTGTCTCTTATTTTTTTTCCTTTACTTTGTAGAAATTTTTTTTTTCTGGTTAGAGGATTTTTCCCAAGGTGCGAGATAATATGAATACGATAGCGATAACTTTTAATAGACCTTACCTTTTGCAACCCTCTTTGGGATTAACAAAAGAACTTTGGCAGACTCGAGTCTCGTTGCTTTTCGAAGTACTCCGGTCATGCAATTTGTGCTTACTCACGAACTCTGAACGACGTAACATTGACCGTGTCCTCGATTTATCAGAATGTAGAATAAAATATTACATGTACTTGCATGGGAGTGTAAAAAAGATACGAAGACGTTTCACGTAATTTTTCACATGCAGTAAATGATCGAGATTTTTTACATTTAATTTTTTTTGAAATTGAGAAATTTGCTGTAAAATAAATAGATTTTTTTTACATGCGAAATGAACGGAAGCCACTCATGATTTTATTAACCTGTAGGTCGTCCAATACTACGTCATGTCTTACGGAAGAGGAGCTAATACCACTATAGTTAAATGGTTGATATGGTTTACCTTCCTATTTCCATTTTTATTGATGAAATTTTTCATATATTCCTTCTCTTTTTCTTCGTCTCTTGCACGATCAAAATCAATAACGGAATGTTAAATAAGAGGTAGTTTAATACCCTTGTATGAATAGTGTATTATTTAAAATCTTCTTCGCAAAAAGTGAAATGAACTTTAAAAATACCAAGAAATCGAAAATAAATATTGCAAAGTTTCGCACCGAAGTGCACGAAATAATGTCTTATTTGAAATCTTCTTCGAAAAAATGAAATGAACTTTAAAAATGTAATAAATCGAAAATAAATATTGCAAAGTTTCGCGCCAAAGTGCACGAAATTATTTAAGGAGGAATTGTACTTATTTTTGAAACGGTAAGAAAAAGTTAAAATTTTGTAGACTTATTTGAAAACGGGTAAAACATCCTTGTGCCAAATTTGAAAATTCACTAAATGGTTCTAAAGTTATGAACTTTTAAGTTCAAAATTTACCATTGTGTCTTATGAAAAATTCATGAGTTCTGAACATAAAGAAAAAAAGGTACCATCTACGTAAAATTTTTTTTACATGTTTCATACGAGTGTTCAATGCTAATTCCAAAATTTGAAAGCATTTCGCTAACATTTTTTATTTTAATTGTTTAAACAATGTTAATTGTTAAAATGGTTCAATTAATAATCGGGACTATTTAATCCGCTATTGTAGGTAAAACATAAAGAATTCAGAACCCTTTCAAAACGTCGAGAAAGTCAAAAATTTGCAAATTTTCGTTCTGAAAATACTATTGACATGGATTGTGCCTATCATTCCTCTTTAAGATGATGATGATGATACTTAAAAAAAAATGATATCATTGTGTAGCTAACTTTAAAGATAACCAAAGCATCCATCCAATTCGTATAAAAGTTGAAAGAGAGTTAAAATGTGAACTTGGTCATTTTGTTAGCACTTTCTCGAGATATGTATTAATTGGTTCGCGATAAGCACAAAGAGACTTCAACTTCTCCATCCAATTTGAGTGACACCTTTTGATTTTGGACAACTACCAAAAGCGTTTTTCCAGTATATTTAAGCAAGAGCCTTTGAGAAAACAGCGAATAAAAAATCCTAAAATCAAGCGCCCATGAAAAACGTTTCTAGATTCTCTCTACTTGTATACGAAAGGAGCATATTTAGAGTGAAAAAATTGAAGAAGCAGAAAATAAGAATGAAAAGGAATGGAAGAAAGCGATTAGAAGTTTATTGTTTACGAGGCCAGCAGATTGTCTCGATAGGATTGGAGAGGCCAATTAACTTGATGAGTCAGAGGAATAATTAAAGCGCTGGGATTTATGCGCTCGAAATAATTTATCGCTTTCTTTCACTGTTCTCTTTCTCGTTGAGTCTTTACCTCTCTCTCTCTCTCTCTCTCTTTCTTTCTCTTAGTTCCATCCCTCTCCGTCCAGCTCTTCCTTTCAATTCGGCAGGTCCCTTTCTTCTCTCGCTGCTACGAGAAAATCGTTTTCGCGCGAGTGCCTGGATCGCTCGATTGCTCGCTGCATTTCTCTTCGGTAGAACGCACGGCGCAGAAGTGCGCCTCTCTCGCGCGACTTAATAGCTTTTTGAATTTACGACGCTCGCGCCCTCTGATTCTCTCGCTCTCGCACTCTTTCTCTCTCTCTCTCTCTCTCTTTCTCCACGCTCGTGCACACATTTTTTCGAGCTATAATGCTATTTATATAATTATATACATAACAAAGCTTGTACCTGTTACCAACCGCAATAAGGTGATCGGCTTTGCTCGGAGAAAACACACACCTTCTCGCATCGGCACGAACCGACGTGCCTCGGAGATTCCATATAGCCAATAAGGTTCTTCCATAAGCCTTAACAGGGCCCGTACTACAAGGTGCTAACTTATCGACTCGTATTATTCACATCTGGTTAACTTCAACTGACATACCGCTAGGCTCGTGAAAACTGGCGCAACAGACGCGCTGCGAACTCGTTTTGTGGTTATACACCTCACCGATCATCGAGATTACATTATACCCGAGTACCATAACATTTAATTGGATTATTCAAAGCGAAATTTCTGTACGTCTGGGAAATAAGTAGACTTTATATATATCGTATTTGTTAACATCTTCTGGTACTTATTGAATACAGTAAAAATAAAAAATAGTACATAGGTAGAATGTGTTATGTAAAAAAACTTTTTTGAAAAATTGAAAAAGTACACGCGAGGTAATGTAATAATTGTTACTAAATTCCAGGAATACATTTTATGACGAAGTAAAAAATATTTTAAAAATTTTGCGTAGATTGCACAATAAAAAATTGGGTCAACATCTGAAAAAAGTGTAAAAATAAAAGTTTTTTAATTGTAAAGATTTTATTTAATTGCGGTAAAACAAAAAATATGCAAATCGCGAAAATGAAATATTTTGTTGAAAAAACTCTCAGCTTTCAGAAAAAAATTTCAAATTTGAAGTATTGCGCGCCGCACAGTGAGGAAAATCGTTTTTCCACTATAGTATTGAATTTTTTAAGGGTCTTCCGTTACGTATGTCAAAAAATTAATTATCCCATTGAAAACATTGAGAATTTTTCCTCCGAAAAGCAATATTTACACAATAATTATAATTATTAAAAAGTTTTTTACGTCAAAAAAATTGATGATAAAGTGAAAAACTAAAAATTTTCAAAAATTCATAACTATGGAATCGCTCTTCACAATAAGAGCCTAAACTTTCAGGATTTCTTTGTTATGATACAGGGAACATATTTTCGAAGTTCGAA
Organism: Cremastinae sp. B BG-2022a; assembly: GCA_030522605.1. NCBI lineage: Eukaryota > Metazoa > Arthropoda > Insecta > Hymenoptera > Ichneumonidae > Cremastinae sp. B BG-2022a. Next base: position 1,154 of record JAPYYX010000321.1, on the reverse strand, counting down.
AAAAATCGGCGGATGTCACCCTGTAAAAATGATTTTATTTGGTGGAATGACTCATATGTATAATTTTTGCTGTGAAAAATTATAATTATGAGCGCACATTGTGGATAAACATATAATTGAAAGGTGATATGTTGATGGTGTCGGTGCAGTTAAAGAAATTAAAAAAAAAACTGTAAAAAGAACAGGTAAATTTTTCAAGTTTACTTTTTCAAGACTGCGATTGAACATGATTTTACATGTAAAGATTCTTGATTTCGCATACAATATAGAACTACCAAAATAATGATGAGTTTTTGCTGAATACCGGATTACTTTTCTTCATTCCAAATTCACAGCAATTTTTTTTGCCGCGCGTATATAGGTATCATGTACACATATCATACGGTAACATTTTCTCATCGCTGTTCGTCCACACGTACAAAATTATTTCTCGTAATACGATTCAGTGGTAATTATCGTTCCTCTCTATTTGCTTCTCGATTTTCGCTTTAATTTGTGACAACTCTGGTTGTACGTACCTATAATTTGTACGCGTACTTATATAAATACGGTATGCATAAAAGATCACACGGGCGTCTCTTTCTTTCATTTTATTTTCTAATTTCGTGGGCCAGTACAGGGCGGTCTCGTCGTCGTTACCGAGACTGTTCTATATTTATGTGCTAAAACATGCGGCGAACCAGTTGAACGACGGGCTTGAAAATGAACGAGAGTAGAAAAAGAGAAAGGACGAAGGGAAAAGAAAACACGAGAAGGAAGGGAGAATGAAAGGAAAAAGTAGGTGTTTTCGTCAGAGAGGCAAATAACTCGTGTACTTCTCCTCTATACAGAGTTTTCCGACAGACCGTAAAATTGTGCTGGCTCTCTACGCCATCGCCATCTCGCCCTCCGATGCGTAAACGCAAAATAGTCCTCTTCTGCTCCCTCATCGTGCTTTTACCGTGTAAACCTTCCGTATTAAGGTACACATGGTCGGCAACGGGAAACGAATACGTGTGCGTACATCATTTTAACTCGAGTTGAGCTTTTCTCGTTTCTGATGCGTACATACGTATACGACTAGAAAGACGCCAAATACACGTTCGGGCTTCATCTCAAGGTATACATGCGTCTCGAGGGTCCCTCATCAAAGCACCAAAAACCTAACGTTTTAT